>VBVR01001885.1:0-26552 GCA_011638315.1 Tetramorium parvispinum
AATTATAATATAATAGAATTAATAAATAATTAATTAGAATTAATTTATTAGAATTTAATAATGCAGATCGTCATTTGACTATTATACATCTTTAAATCAAAAAACTATTTCATAAATTTTGCTTGCGATCAAAAGATTTCTAAATTTATTTAATATTTACGTTGAGATTTACTAGATTTATATAGATGATAAATTTTAATCAGTAAAGATACAAAAGGTATAATACATTTCTTTTTTTTTTTACTATTATAATGTCAGACTTTGCCTGCAACATTGCGCTCGCCGAATAGGAAGACAAGAGAGGGTAAGTTGTAATTGCGCGGTTGCACATGGAAATTGCGAAGCTGCAAATCTGGCGTCTGCCATACAGTTGAGTGGCGTAAAGGACTTAGCCGCGACGACGGCGTCGACTGGTGCGAATGCAATTAACCCTTAACCTGCGACACGAAATTTTGATGCGGTTATCTATAACGCGATTAATTAACAAACTTGCGTAATTCGGCCGCGCCGTGTTTCACTGTGACGCGTAACACGACGAAATCGAAATTAACAACAAATCACAAGGGTGATACGTAATAATTTTCATCCTAACAAGTAATTGCTAATTAATATGATTTCATATCGAGTATTAATTATTTCACAAACAAACCACAGTGTCCACGATAGTAATCATTATTATGTTACATAATTTATTGCAGTAAAGTACCGCGTAAGTACTGCAAAAATGTCACATAAAATTCCATGAAATTAGTTAATACACATCATTATACCTCATGTTGCTCATCGATGCTCATCAATACTATTTAATAAATGAGAACACTAGATTGAGATAATGAAGGGTCTTTTTGCACATTTCTTAAGTTTTCATATCTAATAATTTATTTAGCGCGGCCATTGCGCGCGAGCGGTACAAACAAAAAAATCCCAGCGGATATAAACTGCGGAATAGAACGGTATATTTTGTCTCGCGTCGAGTAGAACACTCTTAATATCGCTGTAACCGAAACTGCAAATTCAGCGCCGGCACTTAACGCTGGAAACAGCGACGCCACTTATTTGTCCATCGACGCAACGCCCGATACTCACGGATCGTGAAAATTCCGGGCAGCACGTTAATGGCCGTTATCGACGACATATGCGGCCGCTGTGCCACGTGCGTGGAAAATCCGCAACGCGCCAAGGGGGAAAGTTCGACATCTGTCCGCAACGCGGTCGCGATAATACGCGCGTATTGCGTCGCGTCCGATAAACGCGACGCTGTGACGTCTTTATGATGCGTGTCGTTCCGCACATATTGGAGGACATCCGAAACATTGAGATGATAGACAGATTATTTACGTCGTGTAATTTACTTTATAGAAATTTATCGCCTTTTTTGCTTCTGCAGAATGATAAAAAGTTTAGTTTATATTGTTAATAATAAACTATGGGTTGTACTTAATTTTTACATACATATTTCACAAATTACTATATAAATAATTTATAAAAAATATGTTATACGTAAGTATACATTGTTAATATGTACATATAATTTGTATATTATACATATATGTATATGAAAAAATAAGATATTAAGGTTTTATGTATATTTCTCTTGCAACACAATCAAAGTTAAGTCACTGTATGTTACTTTTAAATAATCTTAAAATGATTCTATATATGTATATGGTACTGTAAATTTGGAAAATACATGTATGTGCGTGTTAAAAATTTGTAATGACTTATTAAGAATTTTTGGTCAAGAATTTCTTGTCCTCAATTTAATGTACACCAAATCTACCGCAAAAAGATCTTAAACCGAAGTCGTCAAATAATAAATTCACTTCCTTCATTTATGTACGATCTGTTCCATTAATAAACAAATAACGACACATAAAGGGGTTAATGGCCCCCTCCTCCCTTGTACCGCAATAAAACTCATCTTTCTTACACATCACGACTTGAGCGTGCCACGAAGAGATGTTCGCTGAGATCCACCGCGGAAGAAAGCACAGAAGAAGAAGTGAAGGAAGGAAAAAAAAGGTGCTCAGCGCGAGGTGGAGGGAAACGGGAAGAGAAGAGAGTAAGCCGAACGCGAAGGAACGAAGAGTGTCGAGTGTATCTCGCAGTACAGTAGCCACACCGAAGGTGTATTCATAGCGGGGCCCAAAGTGTTGGATGCTCGTGGGACGTTCGGGCCCCTCACAGAAACACGATGGAGACGGTAGGGCAGAAGAGAGAGCACGAGGAGAAGAGGGACCAGGGCATCGGGAGGGAGTCAGCGCGTTCCGTCTTACCTTGTAATTTACTCACCGCGGGCCTCAGGCTATCCATCTCGTGGCATAACTCAGGGATGGACCCCGACGGGCCCCTGAAATGTCGCCTCGCGAGGGGTGCTGCGTAATCTCTCGTAGATTGTGAACGCAACTTACTGAACTTATTCCATCTTTTTTGAGGCAAGTCTTTTAGTTCTTCCTCGAAACGATCTAAAGAACCGAAGCACAAGTATCAACGATACTTTGTAAATTTGTAATGAAGAAGTATACCTTATAATGATTTACATGTTACACGCAAAAAAATGATTAGCCAAGGAATATAGGCTAAAATATAGCTGTGGCAGTTAAGATCAATATTTCATTAAAATAGGGACAGCTAATGTTATTACTACCAAAATTCAATCTCTGAACTAGTTTATGACATTCAGGTAATAGTATTAAGTTCTTTTTGCGTGTATGTATTTTACAAATAAAAAAGAATAAAAAAATTAACTTCTTAAAAATATTTTTATATAATCTATTATTTACTAATTTATTCTTCCTTATCTCTTTCCTTCTAGTAAGTGGAATTTTTTCTGTCATAATAATCACCATTATTTTATTACTATTTACTCAGCATTATATATTATTATTTTACTAATGATATAATTATGTTTTTCTTTTAAATTAAATATCAGAAATTTAAAAAAATCACAGAAATTAACATGCATGTAATAACTGTATCAAAGAAATATTTATAATATATGCATTTTTATTTTAAGATTTAATATTTTAAAATAATGAAAAATATAATTATATTATTCTAGAAAAATTTCTTTAATAACATCTAATAACTTTATTAATTAATTACATAGAAGATACATTTGTTGCAAAACAACCGTCATAAATCGAAGTTGTATAACTCTCAAGCTATATGGTCCGAAAATTAATATCGCGATGATAGAATTCGAATCTTTTTTAAACAAATTGGAGTTTCAAACGATTGGTGATTTGCATATTTACATCTGAGAAAATCGAATGTAAAAATTGGTTGTAAATGAAACACACGTAAAATTTATATTGAAATATTTGTGCAAAACACAAGTTGTGCCCGACTACAGAAGTAAAATACTTTTAGAAAAATTAATATTCGTATTAATTTTAACATTAAAATTAAATTCAATCAAAATTAATTTATCTACTTATTACTTACTTATTTATGTGGCAAAGCAAATTTCGACAAGTAGAATGAAATTATGTGAACATCCAGCAAATCAGAAAAAATAGTGTAGTTAATAAAATTACCACAAAACACACAATAAAATATGATTTCAAACTATGACTTGTATAGTTCTATATACTCCCTAAACATTGTATAAAATAATTTTATAAGATCTATAATTTTTCTGAGATTAACTTATAACCCGATTTTATCACGCTTTGATGGTAACGATATGGAAAATAGATAGATGGATTGCGCGAATTACAACCAGATTAGTAGTCGCGATGTAACTGAACGATTGGCAAAACCACGAAGAAAAACAGCGGTTGTCCGCAGGCACAATAGCATCACGGAAACAATAAACGCGGATATAACACAATCATAAATTCTATTATCTCCAATGGCACTATTTGTCACGTTCAGCCGACCAGGACCATCTCTACTTCAATACACAAGGTGCCTCAAGCAAAACTTTTTCTTGGTTACAAAAATTAAAGGTTTAAATTAAGAATATACATTTATTTCTAGCGAGTTACAAATTATGATATTGTTTGCATATTTTCGAAAAGATTTCAGGTAAATTTGAAAAGTCAACGTTATAATAGACCTAAGTTTTGAAAACCTTTTTTAAGGGATTCTTTCTTTAACTTTTTTATATATTGTACAAACATAATTTTTAATAAATTTAATAAATTTCAGTTGCGAAAAGATAATTTTGAATACTTTCAAATTTCTTCAAATTAAAATTCCAAAATGTATTAAACGCAACTATATCATGAGAAGCATCGCCAATGAAGCATTTCACTTAGCACGTCCCTGTAGTCGAAGGCGAGCTTCAATACGACGCTGCATACGTTTAGCTAAATTACACTCTATATACACCGTTATTATTTCACGGATGCCGTTGATGCCCTCTCACGCCCCCGACGCCTTTTTCTCATCTTTCTCACTCTCTCTCTCTCGCTCGCTCGCTCTCTGGACCTTTCCGTCTCCGCCGGGCTGAGGCCCTCGACCGACGAAAAAGCGGTGGGCCGTGGTAGATACGTACCTGCTTGTATCACTTCTTGATTGCGTTCAACGTGGGCGAAAAAACGCGCACACGCGAGCACCAATGCGTGCGGGAACGCGGCGACGAGTAAATATTATCGCACAGCTTGCGATTTGCGATTCAGGCGCGACGTTAACCCTCTTGGGAAAAGTGGTCTCATTTGAATCCGCGTACGTTTTATTTCTTTCTCTCTTGGATACTCAGATTTGTAGTTTAATCTTCGAAGTGTGCCCTAACAAATTCGCGACTGTAAATGTCTCGTGGAAAAATACTATCAGAAAAATGTTGATCTATAATAATAAGTATATTCCCAGCACACAATGTTATATACACGTTAGTTGTAATCTCCCACTCAACAATATAACTGTTATATAATATACGTGTTATATAACAGTTATATTGTTGAGTTGGAAATTACAACTAACATGTATGTTACATTTAACATTGTGTTTACTGGGTTGTATACCATAATTTAGAAGTAGACAATAATATAATTCTCTAGTACAGTTTAATGTAATACAGAAAGAAAATCATACTACAAAAGAAGATATACTTCGCTAGATAAATGAAATATTAATAGCACTAAAGAGATTAATCTACTGTCCAAGATTACGACTATGTCGTGCACGGTGAGAGGAGAAGATAAATGAATGAAAGGGAAAAATAAATGCGCGAAAGAAAAAGAGAATGTCAGGAAAAATGTAAAGAGTTACATTCTGCAAAAATTATCCTTATTAATGGGCCGAAGTTCGTAGAAATTATTACGACGACAACTGCAAAAGTGCAATAGCGGGGCGCATTTTTCTTCGAAAAAGTTTTACACACTGCGCGTAAATTATATCCTACGTGGCGAGACCTCCGCAGATATATTGTTACTTCGCAAAGATCATATTTTATTCCTTTAACTTTTTTTCGGAAAATTTTATCGCCTAAATCGCTCATTAGCAGTCTAATCGTTTAATTAATGATTTAACGGCTTAATCTTCGAAATGCTTTAACGGTTCATTAATCGGTTAAGAGGATTCTGGCAGCTCTGAAAGTACTGCGTAATCTTCCCTAATCAAGGTGTTAAATTATGCACTCAGCAGGAAAGTATACGACAACATATCAGGCAATAATGCATGTTTAAATTTCAACCCGATGATTAAACCCCAACCGGGATAACGCTGATTAGCGGTGCCGAATTCTTCCAGCCGGTCCCCGTGGTTTTTATCTTCCCGCCGAAACGGAGCGAGAGCCTCCGAATACCGCTGCATAAATTAGCCGTAATTGCAGTTTATATGTATTATCATTATATTGTCGAATTACACTTTATTAGTATTATTATTTCGCGAGTCCTTCTCGCGCCGCCGACGCTTTATCCTCCGGTGCGATAAAAAGTGCGGATCATTGCGGCACAACGTGGATGCCAACGTAACCGTGTTTCTTCGTGGCACATCCTCCTTGTGAAATTTTATTTCGATCGTAAAGCGCAAGATAGAGTTACTTCGAGAATGTTACGAACTATGACGATTGCACAACAACGATATTAACATGCGTACGTTCCACAAAATTTTAAGTTTTTATCGACCCCGTTTGCATGTTAATTAATCGAGATCTGCTGTCGATGCAAATAGGCTTCCGCTCGCTCGCTCTCTCACGGTTGGTCGTGCAAAAATCGAGCCGCGCGAAGCGCGTATTCTCCGCGCCCAATCTCCAGTGGGCGGGGTGAAACAGGTAAGAAATCAAAAAGCGCGAGCAGCATTGGATTAGACAGATCCTCTCGCTCCTATATTATTCATCGGAGTATATCACGCGGCCGTGCGCTCGCCGGGCGCATAAATATGCGCCGGCATCTCGGCGGCCGGGGCGAATTTGTATCTCGCCGCATTTGCTGTCCGCGCTAATCGATAGATTTGAAAGTCATGGCTCGCGTCGGCCATTTGAATTTCAGATGCGAGATCGCGGGAGCAATATGACAATCTTAGTGGCAGTTTTCAACCGCCCTCCGCCCGCGAAGGCCCGGAAAGAAAGGAGGGAAGCAAGAAAATGACTAACGCAGCGGGTGAGCGAATGGACAGTGGAGCTTTATCGTCGGACGTGCGGTAACTTCCGCGAGCGCACTTTACCGACTTGTAAATCTACGTCAACGCCGCACTCTGGTTTGTTATGTGTTGCCATTGCTCTTACTCAATATTCGATTAATTTGACTAAAACAATGAGATAAAATTAGTGACATATATTGAGTAAGCTTTATCTATACTTTATCTAATTTAATTTCCATGTTAGTCAAAATTTTATCTTTCTTTTAGTAAAAATTAATGAAATATTAAATAGGAGTGGCGACCTGTGGAATAGTTAAAAATGACTCAAATTGAGTATAATTTGACACGATGTTTAACAGCGCATGCGGCCGGCGGTTGATCGGAAAACATACATTCGCGACTGAGAATGCAATCAATATAAATTAACTCGCTTATATATCCGATAAATGTGCTTTATAAAGAGAATAATAAACACAAAAGAACAAAGTGTCGCGTAAAAGTTTTTATCTCAAACTCAGTTGACAAAAATATATCCGTGATATCGATATTTTCAATATACAGACAACTTTCCGCTACCGCGAGAGTAAAGATCATTTCAGTCTTTGTTCGCGTTTATTCGAGATATCGCATCGAAGATCTCGGCGTGATCCTCCGATAAAGACGCGTCGGAACATCGAATGATTCTCGGGGAATCAACGTCCTAGAAGTTACAAAGGGTCTCTTCCACGCTCTAAGTAATCAGACATGCAAAATTCTTCTTTTGTACCCCTTCTCATCATCCTCTTCTGCCTCAAGCCAACTCCTCTTTTTTTTTCTCATCGCCTTAATCGAACCGCCGGTTGATTTCAACGATACTTTTGGGCACCCGTTTGATGACCCAGCAGCCATCGCATTCCCTTTCTTCCTGCGGGAACTCCGATGAACTCCCAGGCTCATTAGTTGAATCAGTGATATACGGTCTCTTTGCCTCTCCTTCTATCTATTCCTTCCTTCGCAAAAACCTATCGTAATCCGCGACAGCCATTCCCTCGTTCCCTCAACGGAACTTTTTATTCGTATGTAAATGATGACAATCAGTTATGACTGTAGCACTGATGACACGATAACTTTATTTAAAAATTGTCAAAGAATGTGCCATTTGCATCTAAAGATATACTTATTTATTCAGGATTTATATTTCTCTAACGATAATGAATTTTCGATATCAACTTTAAAAATGTCAATATTTAATCTCCAAAGTGAAATATGAAGATGTATTTGCAAGCATAAAAATATTATTATAGTGTGTGTCAATTATTTATAATTTCGAAATCAGCGATTATTAATCTTAGCTCTATTTCGAAAAAATTAAAAAAGTTATATTTACATTAATCGATTCATTATTATTCTATTATTAATACATTACGATATACAGCAATTAATAAATGGCAATAGTGGAGCTCGCCTACGATACATCGGACATTATTGGGTCGCACGCGAGTTTCCGCTTTAAAAAGATTTATTTATCAGCTGCCATGCGAACCGGCAATTAATTATCTCGTCTCGAGTAACGACCGGCGGAATGAGAGGGCGAAATTAATTCAATTTAACACACGCGAGCGCGCGCGCGGGTGCGCGAGAATTCGGTATCACTCTCCTTCTCGACTTCCTCTATCTTTTTTTTTCTCTTTTCTCGCGAAAACGTCAAAAGAGAAACAAACGGGCCGCCGGGCCACTTATGCGCAAAGCGCGCGACCGGCTGCAATTAAAACTAAGTAACAATTAAACCTAAAGAGCGAAGTTCCGGCCGAATACGTGACCCTCTAAAACACGAGTGCAGGCGTGAATCCGCGAGCCTTTTTTTTCTCCTTTCCATTCTTCTGGGCCACACTTTCAAACTGCCTTTTTCCCCCCGACTCTTTCTTCTCACTCTCTCAGCCGTGAAACATTGAACTCTTAAACGCGCATCCGATAACCAGCACGCGGACGATATAATTTAATTTCCGTTATAGTTATTCTCTCAATTAATCCCTCTTTTTATATATTCTATAACATATATAATTTCAGCATGAAAGGTAGAAAAAAAAACTCGAGGTTCTCCGACGAAAACATGAAATTATATTTCAGAGGGATTTTAAAATCTTTCAGATGTAAAGTAATTATAAAAGAAATTAAAAAATATCATAAATTTAACTCGCCGTAATTGACGGTCACCGTCCTGATACAAATTCACAATATTTTTAGCGCGATCTAATTTTCTAGAACGCAAAATAATGAGGCGAAGCAAATGTACAAGCCGCGACTCGTTGCAGGCCGAGGAAAAAAAAATCACGCTGCGTATTTCGCGAACTGTAAAAATCACCACAGTAAAATCTGATACGCGCTGCGGAATGTGAAACAACCAGTCGCGACTTATGGGATTGGTGAAAATCGGTAAGCATAACATTCCGCGTCGGATGAAGACGCGCGCGTATGACTTTTAATTCAGGGGAGACAGAAATAAAGGAAAACTGTTGAAGAACGCATCTTACAACTTCCACGCGTCCAATTAACCTCGAGGAAGACATTTAATGATCGACTCGGGATCGAGCACCGATGAGAGGCCGGCGAACCGGATGTACCAAGTGAGACTGTAATGCGCTTCGAGATATGTGTGTAATTATAAGTGTCTCCCGACTTTACCAAGAATAGACTATTATGATACTAGTCTTTAAGGCTTCGTGCAGCTGCAATGATAGGGTGCATCCAAGGACACTATAAATTCAAGGATGGAATGCATTCAATCTTCGAAAGTTTCAATTAATTGAATACCAGAGAAATTAGAGCGCTGTGAGGCAAAATCATTTTTATGCAGCATCCTTCCGGCATCGAAATGGTTCCGTCGCCTTAAAGGTGAGCTCTTATTTACTTATTTTTTAAATAGAAACAGTCAGAAGTAATATTGCTCCTAATTGAGAGAATAAAATGATTGTAACTTGAAATTATAAAACAACCAAACCAATGCGATTGCATAGGATCGAATATCTTCCAGGAAGCAGTTTCCCGTAATCGTTTTAAAGACACTTTAATTAAAGTAAATCGTTATGAAAGCGAGCAAAGGGCTTTTGACTTTTAAACTCGGCTCGACATAATAAAGTTCTTTTTCTGCGAGAAGAGGGAAAGAGAGATAAAGAGAGAGAAATATCTTTTGCAGAAGAACTTTTCAGCGCTTCTTAAAGACGACAGTGTAATTAATTTTGACGAGTTGACCTTAAAAAATTCACTGACGATCTTACGACCACGCTTTTGTCTTCATTACATGCTTTAACGCGTTTTCCTCTTTCTGCTTTCCCGCGTCGGTTCCATAGCAAAACCTGTTTCTAACGAAGACGTGTAACTTATTTTTATGGTTTCTCGCCGCGCGGTTTACGACGAATTTGTGATATGAATCATCTTTCTAGATGTCTTCGCTCTCTCTTTCTAGAAACATTTCGCCGAAGAAGTTGTTAGAGTAGACTATTAGAAATGTTATTAGGATTTAAGAGAGATCAGAAAAATGTTAAAACTTCTCCATCTTATGTACTATTTTATATACTACACAAATATACTATATACAGATAATTTGTTCTAAGAAAATTTAAATATATATCTATTGATGCAAAAAACTGAAATAAAATCAACATACAAATTAATAAAAAAAAATAAACTACTAACAATTTTGTAATTATTATTTTTACCGTTTCATATTTCTTATCGCTGTCATTCCATCATTTCATCAAAATAACTTATATATTAATAATACAGATAACTGCTTTACATCGCACCAAGAACAAGCTTTAAATGATCTAGATTTTGCATAATATTGAAAATATAATTATGCATTACGACGATACAACGGTTGAGTGAAAAAGGAAAATGAAGAATAAAATAGTTGATTAAATGCGAGGAATGGGAATTTAGTTTAAATTGAAAGACAGGAGTGGTAGATCGTTCATATAACTTTCTCGAGAGCAACTCGACCAGCTCCGCGATTATATTCCGCAATTCCGCTCGTAGGAGTATAAGTTCTGTGCAATTCTATGTTATTCGATTACGCGCGGTCAGAAGCGTAACTCTCCGAAATTAGAGAAACGAAAGGATCGGCTCCCGCGGGGTCGAACTGTTGATTATTTTTCATTTCTCAGATCCCGTACGTGCGTGGAATCTGCCCTTTATTCCTTCCTCGCACTCCCTTTCTTTCACATTAACCCTTTAAGAGTGCTCGTCACAAATTTGCTACAATCTTTTTTCTATTATCTATTGCTTTAATAATACTATCAAAAATCTCTTCTTACCTGTTAGATAAAATCTGTTCTTAATGTCTAATCTCCGTATTTTTCAAACTGTTATACGACATAAACCTTTATACGCGCGCAATAGCTTCGTTTGGGCAAAAAATTCACTGATCACAACGAGAAATGTCTATTTTTATGAATATAAATCGGTTCATTACCAATCCAATTTTCTGCATTTAAAGATTAAAATTCCGACGTTAAACTCACAAAAACTATAAAGGTTCTTTTTTACAATTACGTGTGCTACCAAGGGGCGCGTCTTGGCAAATTAGTTAAAAGGGAACGTTGGACAAAATGCTAATTTTTTCGCCGGGCGAAAAAATTCCGCTCACGTATCGTGCCGTTAACGAATTGGAAACCGCTAATTAAAGTCACCGGAAGTCCCGATCACACTCGCGACGCTCTTTGCGCCGCTTTTTACGCGCCCTTCGTCGTTTTCGCTCGGCTCCCGAGGCTGGAAGTAAGCCAAGCGCGAATGTTATCGACAGATTTTGCGATGGGCTCACGGCTCAAGTGCCAACACACATATATCGAAAGTTCGCTTTCGTGTGGCGATTGTAAAGGAAGCTCTCGAATGCAACAATGCACCAAGTAACTACGTGCGATGCAAATTTCCAATTTTTGTACCTTATTATTGAGAATACAGAATATTTAACAATATATCATGTAGGTCGTTGTGGTATTTTTTGTTTATTTTTTTCTATCTTATAATCTTTTCTATGTGCAGTACCGTATACAGGAATTACAATTAGCAATTATTATACAATTATTATACAATTAGCTGCAATATTACTGTATAAAAAAATATTGATTTCTTGAACGTTATAATTCTTTCTCTTTATATTTCAATTATCATGTACGAGAGAAATATTGTTTCTCGTCATTACAATTTATCTGTACGTAATTCATAAATCTTTCATTCACGTGTCACGCATCGAATGTCAATCCAAAAGTCAGTAAAATTCGCTCAATTATTACATTACTAGTAGCGAAAAGATAATTGATTTTGCGGATGTCGCAGTTGCCTCTTCGTTCTACAATCAAATAAATTTTTATGCGAATATTTTTCGTGTTATTATTTCGAGTAACATCCAATGGCATTTGCATGTAAACGTTGATTGACAGCGCTTCGGGGAATTTTCAGTAACGAGAAAATGAGTGTTTATCATAATTAATAATTATAAAACAAAAACACGTTCATTGAATAGGGGAGAGACTAACGGATTGACGGGCCGCGATGTCGATCGCAGTGACATGCAACGAGAGATATCCATCGTCCGAATGTCGGCGAAATTAATATGCCCGCCAGAGATAACGATTGGAAATTTTAACAAATTAATATCGATAATTTATGCGAATCTAAAAGCCGAGCGCGCTTTTTACTCGTTCCTATTATCTCGTTACAAATGCCAAAGTAATCGTTAAAATAGACACATTAATTTATACATGTGTTATTTCTAAATCATGAATCGCGCGAATTATTTATGACAATATATCTTGGTAAAAAAATAAACATATATAAACTTATATATAAAAATAATAAATTTTGCCAACATATTAAATATATCATTAAAAAGCAGCTTTTATTTATTTTTTATTTTTATAAAATTGAGATTTTTAGCAGAATTAATATTTTCATGCATAAAAGGCATAATGAGTTTCATTTAGCTGAGCTCTTGATACAGTCCTTTATTGTTTTCAGCTCATTTAAAATATTCTACCTTGCATTTTGATGAGCAAAGCTCATATTCTTTTGTATTCTTTTAAAAGGATAATTATGAAGGTAAAAAAAAACTCCGCTATCTACTGAAGAAAAATTGAATTTCCGAAGAAAGGTTAATTCATTTCGTTCATTCAGTTTTATTCGTATTATTATCTCTTCATCGGATCTACATCTCTATTTTAGCATTTCTTCATTTACATAGAAATTAAAATAAGTCTTTTCATATTTATTCAATGATAATTAGATCAATTCTACGAATATATATTGCTAAAATAAAAACAGTATAATACTACATGATTATTTTATACAAATATGGCATACATTTTTTTCAAATAAGAATTATCTATTAATAGATAGAGATAAAACTCGATTTAGAAACAACAGCTTTATCTATGTATTGCGAAATAATTCGGACGCTTTGCCGCGTGTTCTTGTGTCATTACGAGATTGTACACGCTAGTAATTTGATGCCTTTAATGCGGTTTCCCCCTTTGTTACCTCTACCGGACAACGTCATTATCTGCAAAAGAGTATGATTGATCAAAACGTAACGAGATAGTACGTATCACTCGCGGGGACTAAAACTAACGAGGCGCGTTTTGTGTCGCACGAAATCGGCGTTTGTTAGTATCTAACCCAATTTTGTTGATCCCGAATTTGTGCAAATGAAAAAATTACAGAGAATTACGTGAAACTGTGTACTATATATTATACGTGTAAAGTAAATACATTAAAATTCTTGAAGAGGAGAATAAAGAGAGACAGCCACATTTTCTCTCACTCCGAAAATGTCTAAATGTATCAAATAATTATTAGACAATTATTAAAGAAGATATGCAAACATGAAATAAATAAATCTCTGTAAAAGCTCTCTAGTTATATATTTTATTATTTTCTAATTATATAACTCTGATACATAATTTTAATTTTCGTTTGAAAACTAAATCAAAATAAAAATATAAATATTTGCTCTTTATATAAATTTGACCAATATACCGCGATGATATAGATTTTCAAATGACGTTTATAAAATACAAATACGTATTTCGCGTAACATAGAAACACACAAAAAGCTTAACTGCATCATTGCATCGGAAAAATGCATTCCCTTATCCAGAAGAATCGTTCCGTCGAATCGATTGCGACAATTTCACTACAACAATTAACAGCAATTAAGGGTAATCTTTGCAGACAATTACTCCGATTTAATGAACATGAATGCTGTTCGCATTTTCACCAAGACAAGCGTCCCTTTACATGTCAACCTATGCATGTTTCCAAGGCAGCTAGTACACGAGAGAGAGTTGCTGAAAACACCCGAGTCGCCCTAAAAGCGGAGTGTCTCGCGCGCTTCGAGGGTGGAAGCCGACCCGGTGGAGGGTCCTTCAGTTCGCCGAAAAGGAAAGGACTCGCTTGAGGAAAGGGGCCGGTTGGGGGATCGCGAAAAGTGACCCTCCATGTATTATTCCGTTCGAACGTCATTTCAAAAACGGCTTATTCGCCGCGAGACTATTAACGTCAGGGGTAGACGCGTAAACGAAGGGCGAGAGTCTGTGCCGGTAGTCCACCCGATTCATCGTCGTCGAGCAGGGTTCCTGATTTCGAGCCCGGCGCAGTTCTGAATCCTTAAATCGCACGACGAGTTTAACGCCGTGACGAAGCTGACGCTGAATTTAACGTGACAGCCGGCGTGAAGTGTCGGGGTGAGCGACGTCGCCGTTATTATTATTAACGCGACGCGGGGAGAGAGACGCGTCACGGGCCGATTGTGGTCGAGCGAATGAATAAGAGAATCGCCGGTGCTCTAAATTGCTTTATTAGCTATATTATAATGTCGATGTAAAAGTATTATGGCTAAACCGCCATATCAAAACAATAAGCTGCCATAATATATCGCAGACTGAAAATATTTATTTTATATAATAATTTATACACTTTCGTCTTCATTTACTTGAAATTATATCATTTTGTAGTATTTTGAGTTTATGTTCTTATGTTAATAATTATATGAAAACAAGAAAGCTTTAATCTGCAAATCAAGAAAATTTAATATTTTTAAAAATTTATATTATATGTTAGCATTTATAGAAAAATTTCGCACAATTTTTAATGTTTATAATTCCACTTTTAATTATTGACACTCTTATTTACACTTTTATTTACATTTCTATTATAAATCAAGCATCTTCTAATAATTTTAATGAAATATTTAATGAGATACTTTGCACTACGTCTTAGATCGGCGTATTAAGGTTTATATATTTCAGTAGCATTTATTTCCATGAATTCGTAAAGCGACCATGGTTTTGCGGAACGGGACAATAACGAAGAATAATTGAAACGATGGCGGAAAGCATATCGAGAACGCGCGGGCGTACGCTTACACGCGCCGGGATATCCCCGCGTATATCTCCGCGGTTATTCCTCCTAACGATTTTTCGATATCGGTAGGCGATGCATTTTTATTCGTTGCCTACGTCCGTTGCAGACAATCTGCCGGATAACACATAACCGCCCTCAGGAAAATAGTCCGGCGGATTTTACGGCGGCGATACCAAACGTGCGCGTGCACACAGGTATAGACATGGCAGTCGACGGAAATTTATGAGAACGTTTATGAAGTCGTAGCTTGGCAAAAAAAAAGATCGGGAGAGATATTCATGGCGACAATGCAACGCCACGTTCTAATCCTCCCAAATGGAAGAGGATGCGCCTCTCTATGTAGGTATGCGGCTTTATTTTGCGCGGCTATCGTTTCGTCGGCGATTCGTTCAGCGAATTTCCAATTTTATCTAGTCTATATAGATATATAAAATAATTCTCTTTTCCACTTCTTCCGGAAATAAAAGTAAAAATAAACAGACAAGGTACAAATAGAAATAAATATATTATTCAAACACATGTATTAATATATAAAATTTATTAATAGAAATTACGCAGAGAGAAAAAGAATGAATAAAAATAATTCTGTGATACATCACACACAGATACACACGCAAACATACACTTCATATCTTGCCTTTATACAAAAACCTGATTTATTTAATTTAAATAAATTTTAAAGCGAAATATGCAATATATAGTAGCAATCTGTAAATGTTCTTTTTCGTTATTTGTTGCTATATTATGCATTTTTAGCAGATTTAAACTTTGCTACGTAATATAATTCGCAAATAATATAAATAAATGTTTTTATTGAGCTTGCAGCCTCACAAATTAAAAAAGTCAGGAGGAAATGTCAATATATTTCAAAAATGCAAAAAATATTTGTCCATTAACCTAAATTATCTTCAAAGTTTTATTAATATTTATATTTATCAATGTCCAGTTGCGCATTAACTTCATTTATCGTTATTTATTCGGACCCTTATAAATCCTCATTTCTTCTTTTTCCATCAACGTTCCCGTGTTCCTCTCGTCCTTTCAGGATGGGTATTTCACTTCTGAGTTAAGAAAAAAATTTAGAGATGTTGGGTTTTATGATTATCACTGTCTACGAAACGGGGAGTTATTTTGTAACGAAATACGGTGGCACGACGCGAAATGTCGCACTCAGATATGCAATCGCGAATACGCGATGTTGCTTTTTACGAGCTTAGACGCGCGTCTCCGCCGCTGTCGTCGCCGCGAGATTCGCGCTTTTATCCGCGAGCAATCCATCGCGGACGAAGATTTTCCGGGACATATAACGTCTTTCGTTACGGACTCAGAGACGTCGTCGCTGTCGTTAAAGAAGTGCAGAGTCCGTCGCACGCGGAGAGGCAATCGCAATTTTTTGCGAAACATAATTACAACACTCCTTTAACATTTCTTAGTTGAAGAGTTATGGAGTATGGAATAAAACATGTAAAGTAATACATGTAGGATCTAGATATATAATATAGAAGATACAAAACATATTAAGTCCATCAAATTTACAACTCCGTTATACAAAAGAAAACATTTCAAAACTATTCTTGTGATGTACGGGTAAATTATTCTCTCAAGTTGTCGCTCAACAGTTAATAAAAATATTTTGTGTTATATTATTTGTAGAGACCAGAAAGGAATATATTTTCAAAACAATATTAAATTTATTAAATTCAAAGTTCACGCGAGAGTCACACTAGAATGTGAAATGTTATTTAAGATATAATAGGACATATTCTTAAATATCTTTCTCGATATAGACATAGGTATCATATTTTAAACTTTGATTGAAATATTTATTTGAAAGTGATAATGTTATCATCGTAGCTCCTGAAATTTTAAAGAATGCTGTTCCGATCGATCTTGGGATGCGCAGTAAAACAACGCCTGGTCTACACGACTGCAAGCATCAGCTGCCGTTCAAATATTTCGCCTCTTTTTATCACACGCGTTTTGCATACACCGGCGTGCATGGCATCCGAAAAAAATGTTAAGACAATAAAAGCGCGCTGAAAAGCGTGACACGTAGAAAGAGAGAGCAAAGCGAGAAAGAGAGAGAAAGAGAGAAGAAAAAAGTCCCAGTACGCCCACCGACAGTCCTTTCGAGACGTTTTTATTATGGCAATCGTAAAGTAAAAGTCAACGATCACCTGCGGCTGGTTAGTCGAATTTATAGCGGTATCTTTTCACGCGGAAATTCCGCGATAGTACCCTTCGATAAAATTTTGGTGACGATATTTATCGTGTTTTCCTCTCACATTACATGTTTCAAGGCATAAGCGTATATAAAAAGTTAATAATAAAATTTTCCAACATTTAATAAGTTTTCTTATTAAAATTCTACGCATGCAGGAATTTAAAAGCGTGTGGAAAATTAAGAAGTAAAGGTAATGCAAACGCACGCGTCTTGGTAAGTAAAAGGGCAGAGAGAACTACTAATAATACAATATAATCAAGCTTATTAAAGGAATGCAAAGATATTATGACCGCGCACCTTGTAAATATGCTTACGTATTAATTTTGTTAAAATCCCTAAAAGTAATAATAGATATTGGAAGTGAAAGAAAGTGATTACATACGAACAGCAATTTTGCATTTAATAATTGTGATAAATGTAACAAGAAAATATTGATTCATTGCAATAGAACACAATTTATCCGTAACAAGATAAGATAATAATCCTATTTATTTTATGATTATTTTATTAAATAAAAATATCTCTCTCATATATTGTAATGTTATAAACAAGCATATAACATGCAATAGAGATTAGAATTTTGAGAATAACTATAATTTCAAATGAGAATAAAATTATGAAATATCCGAGATACAAAAGAAGAGATTCTTACAAATATGTTAATTATATTACTGAATTAAATCTAGCATTGTACGATATTATGACACAGGGTTTATTTTTTTTTTCTTCAAAGAAAAGCCATCACAGATGAATGTCTTTTAGTTTATAATCCTTTGAAAATATTTCCTTTTCATAAATAAACACTCAAATATTTTAAATATCCAGTAAATGCAATAAATTAAACAGACATGACTCTATCTTAAAATGTTTCAACGTCTGATAATTAAAAAGTTAAAATATGATAATAAATTATTTCTTTGTTATAAATATATTAGCACGAATTTTAAACAAATGAAGAAATAATTTTGTATAATTACATGAGTTGACACGTAATTGAAAATTCTCTTTCAATCGTTTTCATAACATTTCAATTGTTTTCTTAACATCCAACTTATTAAGTCTTGCTTTCATCATTTAACTTTCTACAGTGCTGTAATAAAGAATGAAAAATACATACAGAGATCCTTTTCAAACTAGTTTTGATTAAATTATTCTTTTTAATTTTTTTCATATGTTCCTTCGGTGATTAACTTTTGCGAAAACAAGATAAATTATTGGCAGTGTAGCAAGTACACAAATTACGATTCTTAAATTACGGTCCAGCAAAAAGAGAATTATGGAGAAATACACCAAAACAAAAAAAAACAGATAAAGTACGAGAAAAACCTGTGAGTCTCATCTCGTGATATCTTAAAGAGTAGATGAAGTCATACCACGAAATTGCAGCGAGATTGAGCGTCGTCTACCGGATGAGACGAGGCGCCCGAGTCAGTGGCGATCGTAAACGCACGTCTACCTTATATTAACGACGCGAAGTTCGCGTGCTGACGTTTACCGCGTTGCCGCCTTCTTGGAAGTTATGAACTTTTCAGAAATTATGAACCAACGAACGTGTAGGAGTCGAACGTGTTTTGAACCGAAAAACGTGAACGATGCGCAACACCGTCGAAAGGGCAACAGCGAAAAGAACGTTAGAGGAAGACATCCGATATTGGATTCCGCAATTGCAAGGAAAAAAAACCTGAAGTAGCTTGAAAATGAGAAAAGCTAAATCGAACGCGTAGGAATCGACTTGTATTATACTTCAAACATTCCAGAATTTCAAAAAACTTTCTGAATTACTTAAAGATAAATCAATTTAAATACGTTTTCAATATAATCTCAATGATTACAAGTTAAAATTTCAATGTAGAGATATTAATCATCTTCAATGTCGGACATTGAATATATTAAAAACTACAACTAATTAAATTTCGGATGAATTAGAGCTAAACTTTGAAATTAGAACTCAATTTTAAAATCATTAAAAGACCTAATATCTGAAACAATTCATAATGCTAATTATTTATTATCATTATTTAAAATTAAAAAATGTAATTTTTCTTCCTAACAATTGTATTATTTGATTTTAAATTATTATTAAATTGTATTATCTGATTTTAATAATTGAAAAGCTAGAGAAGTAACTTTAACGATCGTTTTCACGAGAGGAGAATCGGATTTGCGTCCATATATCGTAATGAGGCCTTGTTCGCGTGTTTGAAATATGATCGTGAGATTGATATAAAGCATGTCAAGGTACGAGAGGCTTTACAACGCTGTAAAACCACGGGTATCGAGAATAATCCGAAGAGAAGGATGCGGCGGAAGACACCGTCGAAAGACAACTACTATATGACATACCCATTAAATTTAGCGATCGTCATTCGCGATACCATGTAGAAAAGAAGATACTCTAGACAGAAGCCTCATAAAAATTATTGGAATAGCATCGTGACAGAGATATACAGATGTCCTAGAATTATTGCTGCTTATTTCATTTCTTGCAATTGTGAGCGATAATTTTCAACTCCATTTTATGAAAATAAAAATAAATTTCTACCTAAAATGCGTCAAGTTAAAATAAAATCCATAATTATGAATACTATTTATTAATACAAAAACTAAATTTTATTTTAGGAAAATTCTAAACGCACGTATATGTTATTATCTTTAATCAATAAAACTAGGAAGAAAAATATAGAAAAAAATAATACTCATTAAAAAACTGAGAACGAGATTGACGAATTAATCATTGTAAAATGTTTTGTTATCCTTTAACTTTCTGCCAAATAAAATGACAGCAATGATTATAAGTTAGAGAAAGAGCATCAAAAGCACAGGAAGCCTACCCTGAGGGAACAGCCATTAAGGTTATGCCGTGGATTTACTGCTGCAGACCGGAATTAATACATCGTTTTCACATATAATCTATTAACAACTATTTCTATGATCGCGAACGATGTCGAGTTCGTCAATCTTCCCCGGAATTGGCGCAATGACTGTGATACGCCAGAATAATCGAGATTAACACTTCATCTTTTCTTTGTCGCATCTCAATTGAAATATGAGATGTTGAAAAATATTGAAACTTTACAAAGAAAATCAAATTTATTACGAGCTAAATTATGTTTTGAATGTACTAAATAAAAGTTAAGTTGATACCACAGATTTTAGGTTACTATTAAAAATTAATTTTAATGGATCTCGTAGCTTCATTTCTATTCTATAAATTAATATGACTAACGCAAATCGATGCAAATTTCGTTTTCCTAATCTGTATACCAACTTCTTTATATATTTTTCTTATCAATAATTGAAAATTAGTACTAATTGGAATCTTATATTTAAGCAACGCTCATGGAATGTTATTTCAAGTTGTTTTCTTAAAGTCAAGAATGAACAAGTCGTGCTTCGAGGTCAGCGGAGATTTCTAGAGTAGATTCGATATTATTTTCCAAGAATGTTTCTTGAATTCTACTTTGGACCAATCATAAAAAGACTTTCCTAAAGTGGAGAGAGCATATTTTTCACGATATCAATTGCATGCACAGTCGGCAGCTTCGTGTGCGACGTGAAAGCTCGCACCGTACCTAACTCGACACCAAGCTTTACTGTCCACTCAGGAAGCCATTTAACTTCACGCAACACCAGAAGCAACTCCGAATCAATTTAAAATTAGAACAATGTTCCCAACCAAAGTCCACTTACCATTAAGCCGTACGTACAAGGAAAATAGCTTCCAAACAAAATTTTGCGCATTATGTACTGTACAAAGGTGCGTAACATTGCTAAAAAATAAAAATCCGTATGTAACGATTAAACAACAACAGCGTGAAAATAGAATGACGAAAATGACATTCTGTTAAAAATTCGAAAATAGAAGTTATTAATTGAGTTAAAGTCTTTAGCTAGGACGCGGACGAAGATTTGTTTTAAATTCAAGAGGATATTCAAGAGAATGAAGATTTTCTTGTATTCCGAAAAGAGCAATACACGTCGAAACAGGGGTAAACCCCGTCGAAAACCTTCAGGTTCACCGTTCGCCATAAATCCGATTAATTGGCCGGTGGATGGGCGCGCGAATTTACGAAACTGGTAATTAAATTTGACCACGCAATCCCGAACAATATCGGGCACTTCTGCGATGAAATCCTGCGCGATGCGGATTTCGGAGAAAATTCGCGCATCGCGATTGTTCGCTCGTTCGTTCGCGTGGACGGCGCGACGATCGATATCTCGTCGCGGTATTACGACTGCACGATATTACGCGTGTTTCCTCGTGTTCCGAGTCGATGTGCCATCGAGGTTAATGCAACAACCGGAGTGGTGCACTCGCCCGTAATTACTACAAGAACTTTGGCACAGCTAATTATATCGGGAATGCGACGGATTTATCGGCATAATTGAATTTGATGTACGCTCGCCAACGTCGAGCGTGCTAATTTTCATAAAAACATGGCGAAAAAATATGTAGATAATTCGGCGCGGAGATGTATGTCTGTAATTTGTAATATTGCGATCTCATTAGATTTGCGTGAAATATTGTGTGTTGTAGTTACGCTCTGCAATAAGCTGTATAAAGCGCAGAAAATAATAATTAACTCTTGCAATAGCTTCTAAATTATTTCACATAATCTGTGGTAATTAAACTGATAATTTCTAAGTAATGTGAATTAATTTGACCACACGGCGGTCAAATCATTTGCTTTCCCTTCTCCTCTCTCGATGGATCCCCCTGTAAAATATTGATTTATCGTCGCGTATCTATTTATTGAAATACGAAACCATAAATCAGCACTAACTCGAGCAGTATACATCACGAATAACGATAAATCGCGCGCGAAATTTTCCGATGAACTTTATTTACGTCGGCATCTTAAATTATTCCGCAGCGTTTCGCGTTTATTCACTGTTGCAACGGCAACTGCAATTGATCCGGATTCGCACGGCGATTCCAGCGGGCGCTCGCGAACGAATTAAAATTTATCGTTCATTTCGCATCGCGGTGTCATAAATCTGAGTCTGATCTGCTCTTAAGCTGTCGGCCCGTTTGACGCATTGCGCCCATTACATTTAAATGCCGTTCAAATGGAGACGTTCGTTTCTCTTTTTTAAATACTCCTGATTGACATCGGCCGTTCAACGATTTCAAACGGAACGAATAAAGCAAGAAATATTCTATCTTTCTGATACAAAACGTTTGCAATAATTGCGTCACTGTTTAAAGAAAATTGTTTATTTTATGCTCAATAATATAATAATTAATAATATCTTGATGCGATAAATAATGATAAAATTCTATTGATTTTCTTCTTGCTCAATTCGTTACAAATAAAGCATCATTAAGGATTCACAATGTGATCTGAAAATATAAAAATATTATTGATAGATTTGATAAAGCGATGTAAATCAAAGTGTAAGCTGATATGATAAGTATCGAAAATTGTGATGTTAAGTTGAATTAAATAAGTTTATGGTTGCTCCGTAAAGATTAAATATAAGTTGCGCCAGGCTGAGGTCAGAGATGATGAACCGAGGATATCGTGGCGCATAACCCACTGACCTAACCGTGCCACGAAATCGAGAAGTCCCTTCGAGATACACGAAAGCTGCCATAAAGCGCGCAGTCTGAGCAATAAGTCCTAGTATGGACCATTGACAAGGTTAGTGCCCTTAAAAATGCATACGATCCCGCTCGTACTTTTTTTTATTGATCATGTCAGTATCTCTTCTCTTCCTTCTCCTCCTACTTCCCCTCGATATGCTAGTATCGCTACGTATATCACATGATTCTACACATCAATGCGTCCAACTACGATAGCACACATTCAGCTCTTACGGAAAAAGCAGATATAAGGATGTGCGCATTAAAGTGAACATAATCATTAAAAATATAAATATTCAGCAAAAAGCGAAAAAATGAAAAATGCGAGAAAAAGCAAAATAGATTTAAGAATTATATATGTTAGAGACTCGCCTCTGTATTTCCCAGTCTACAATTTAGGGGACTAAGCAATCGTTTTTCGTGAATTTTCACGAATTTTGTTTTTCTCCTCTCACAAAAAAATGGAAGCAAGTACAGTAAAATTCTTTTGTGTGATGTTTATTAGTTCAGTATAAAGTAAAAAAAAAAATAAATGGATTAATATTTTAATAAAATGACGGCGCAAATTTTCAAAGTTGAAAATGTTTTTTTCGTTCGTTTTGCAATGATTGCAAACGAACGGAGGTTCAAAACTACTTGAACAAAATTTGAGCTTACGTAAAATAAGTCTCATTTCCCGCGGAACCACCAATATAGTCCGTAAAAACTTTTATTTTTCCGAAAAAATATTTAGAAGTCGCGATTTTTAAGTGACGTGCGAAACAATTTGAATTTCATAAAAAAAATTATAGTTTTTCGACTCCCAAATTAATCCAATTATTTTTCTCTTTATTTTTATAGGTTCTGCGGGAAATTATGATCTGAAGAAAACATTTCTGTGATGCAGAAGTCAATTGCATTAATTTGAATGAAGATAGGACTGCAAAACGAAAAAAAAAAACATGTTCAACTTTGAAAATTTGTGCCGCCATTGATTATTTCTATTATTGTTTGCACGGTTATCGCTTTTGACTCTTTGTTCTCGTATTTCTATAACAATAAATTGAGAAAATATTCAGTGCCGCTGTCCGAAATTTAGCCGCGAGAAGATAACGATTCAAAATTAACGCGGTTGCACTCGAGGTGGCGACCGCGCCGAGTTGTGAATTATTTCGTGAAGCTACTTTGCAGCTTTTCATCTTGCATTTTGCGCTTTGCCTTTATGAGGTTACCTTGTTACAGATAACAAGTCGGGAAAGAAGACAAAGCGAAAGCTTGCAGAGTCTCTTCTTGGACCAGAACTCTGTATGTTGACGTTTATCATACGGATAATTGTTAACATTACTCTTGCACCATAGTCTGGAGAGTAAATTAGTCATACATCAAAAATTTGCGCTTTCAGTTACTAATTATATAACAAGAATTTTTAGAGTAAAGTCACATATAAAATCGATATCGAATGCGATAACGAGTAAATCGCACTTTTTATTTGTTCTTTCAAACCATTTATTCTTTTAAACCATCTTAAGTTCTTAAGAATAATTATATGTATATCGACGTGTTTATACATATTTTGCATTATTGGTCTACATTAAAACAAAGTGTATAAGCTAAGAATTTATTTAATCACATTTTCGTATACCAAAATGAAAAATATAACAAAAGTATTGTTTTACGAACTTATAAAGAAATATAATTATATAGAAGTTAAAAAAAATAGAAAGGGAAATCAAAGAAAAAACCATCTTTTACAAAAAGAAAGTATTGACTGAATTTAATATCATAAAAGAGAGAGTTCGGTCAGCGCGTTATTCTCCCTTGCCACAAATCAATGACCGATTACATCGGACTAGAACCCATTCCGAGGGGCGAAAAGAACGGGGAGAAGGTGCAAGGAACTTCATCGGGTACCGCAGCACGACAACCCAGCCCGAGAAGGGAGCGAGACAGGTGGAAGACATTAATTTCTAAGCTTTATGCGGTTCTTATTAGAATCTCCGCGGAGACGGCGCGCCAGCGCAGCTGTCTCCAGAAATATGACTCTATTTTTCGTTCCAGTTCGCCCCCGACTTATTTGCAACCCCCGCCGGCCGAAAACGACCGTGTCGTCTGTAACAGTTCGTAATTCGTAGGTCGTTCTAGCCAACTCGATCGATTTCAGAAACGTTTATCTTCAACCTTTCCACGATCTAAAGACCGTAAACGTTAGTTAAACTCTCGTTATTATGCTAATGGTTTTTGTTAGATTATTCGAAAAATAACAATTTATCTCGAATTCTAATTGTAATCCTTCGAGAAGCATAATCCTTATAGTTCTTAATAATAATAATTTTAATTTTAATAATTTTAGTTTGAATAATTTCAAACAATGAATCGCTCCTATAAATATTAACATTATCGGCCTTGCAGCTCAAAGCATAACAGCCTCTCGCTGAGAGATTTTTCGTGACGCGATTATTCGCAGGGAAAACGACAGGCGGGCTTATTTCTTTTTATCTATTTACTATATTCCGTTATGCGCAGCCGCAAATTTCGCCGTGCTGATTTTCCGGGGTTCGCGCGACCTTCATTGTTCGGATAACGCGACGTTCCTCACGGTCGAATTTATGATGGCGTAGCGAACTTTTCATCCGCGAGACGCTACCGAGACGCCCGCCGCCATTCAGCCTTCGAGGCCCGAATTAAATTCCACCGTATAGAAATACTCTATTACTGCGGAAACGAAGCGGTGCGGAATTTCATATGATCTAACGTACACACTCGACTGACTACCAATATCACGACAAAAAAAAGGAAAAGAGAGAGAGAACGAGAGATTAACAATGATAAAACGATGAGAAGGACGTGAAGCGAGAAAGAATTAAAAGCGCGACAAGGAACTTCACTCATATGAACGTGATCCTCGATATTAAATACTTCCTCCGAATCTGAACGATCAAAAAATTATCACGTGAATTTTTATATCTTTCTACAATTTTCTGAAGCCATTTTTCTGTTCTCCATTTCACGTCTCGCAAAAGAATTTAAAAGTTATACATGAATCTCTGCATATATGCACACAGGTTTCCTGTGTATGCCTATTTACGCACATGGATTGTAGACAAACATGGTAAATTTTTCATATTTAACTTTCTAATATGTTTACACCCTACTCTCCAATTAAAACTTTGGTAAAGTCCATTCAGGCAAAAACACAGAAGAAGATTTCGTTATATAATTATTGATAATGATAAAAAAATTATAAAGTACGTTAAACTGTTTGGTTGATAATATTATTTTCTAGTGAAAGTGTGGCATCTGTTTACAGTTTTTGATTTTATATGTAATTACTGCTACGAATATGATGATGATAAAGGAGCAGAACACGCGACAAAAAATTACTTGAACGCATTTAATTAAGCCGTGCCCGTTTTATGCCGGCATTTTTACCACGCTGACGCGGCCCCAGGGAATTTTAATACACTATCGGTCAGTCGATATATCAGGCCGTATTTATGGTCGCACTATAAAATATTCGTGACATGCGAAAAATGAGCGACGTGAGATCCTGAATGGACAGAAGAAAATCTTGACACGACGGATACGAATAAATATTTCTGGGATAATGCCATAAACTGTCAATTTTTAGCCATGAATATTCCTTCAATCGTGTGTTTAATATAAAAGAACGTTCTCTTTATCTTTTATTTTTTATAAAATTATTTTATGAATCTTTAACAGAATAGGCTTTTAGAATCTCGCTTTCTGAATTTAATTTTACTTTTTAGATATAAAGTAGGTAAAAGCGTGATGCTTATAAAATAATGTATATATATATATATATGTATATATATATAT
>VBVR01001886.1:0-26546 GCA_011638315.1 Tetramorium parvispinum
GAGAGGGGGCTCAAAATGTGCACCGAAGTCGGTTTTCTAGCGCGGTGATCGCGCGGGATCAAGTGTCGCGGACGGACAATCTCGAACGGCTACGCGACTGCTTCTTGCCTTTTTTACTGATCGTTAACCGCGCGATATGATCACGCCGGAATGTTCGTATCTGCCTCTATTGCGAGCAGCGGTAATATTCAAACGATGAATGATCAGCCCGATATACGTTTATCTTTGCCGTTGAGTAATAGCGCTATTCACGATTTATTTTGATTGCCATATCGCCGTGCCAATCAGATTTCCATCGCGGGAACATTGACTTTCGTGCGAAGTTTCACGATGTAAGCGGCGCGCAGCGAATAAATTTGTCAACATCAACAGTTTATGATCGTCTTGATGACGACTTTAACTTGACAAATCACTCTGGTCGTAAAGCGTGTCGCGATCAATTAGCCACCGGCGCAGTCTTATTGATACTATAATATAATCATAACGCGCAACACGGCTATCGTGCATCCTCGCGATATAACGCCAGCGCTTAAGCGCCCCGCGTCGCTCGGGATCGGAGAGGCAAACACTACAGTTTTCTTTGCCGCGACTTGAAAGTAGGTGCCCGGTGGTTGCGATAAAATCGTAGAAAATAACCTTTGAGTGACTGGTTTTCCATCGGCTTCTAATATCCCGTGCCAATCTTCCCGGCAATCGCATTGCGAAATGCCCTTCGAGGGGCCGCGCGTCCAATTTCTCGAGACGCTTCGTAACATCATGACTCGCCACTCGACCTAGTCTCCGTTTCATCGAGCAGATCGGAACAGATTTGCCGATTGGCATTCCGTGGCCGCGAAACCGTCTCCTAAGAGCTCCTCGTGATCGAAAAATCGCCGTGCCATCCGATGGGATTTTAAATAATGTACTATAATTAACAATTTATTTTATTTATTTCATTACTCATTAATTTAGAGTACCTACTCTATTATTATTGGTTTCATGCTAAGTTTTAATAAAAGTCATTAAATATTTTAGTGCCAAATATTTCAAAATTTATATATAATCAATCGATCGAGCTCCCGAAGTATGATTAGTTACCTATTACCTGTTATATATTGAGTAACTATTGGCTTATTTTTAATACCAAATATTAAATCGCGAATAAAATGTACATCATGAAAGAAGCTAAATTATCTTCGTCATACATCATGTCTCATTAGAATATCTAGCCGAAGCTAACAGTATCAGTCATCACATTATCAAGTTCTTGTTATTGTGGGATTTTCCACAAAGCATTTATATTAATCTGTCTCATATATATATGTGTTTTATACATTTTCACGTTCAAGATTTTTACAATGCACAGTATTTCGATCGCGAGCGCAATTCTGATTGCATAATTCATAATTTTAAGAATACTCTCGTGACGCATTTCGAAATCTTTTTACGTAACCTGTTTCGTTGCAAAAAATCGCAATAACTAAACTAGATACCGAGATTGTAACAGCGCTTGACTAACTGGAAAAGCGTCCTTTTTGCAAAATTATGTTAATAAATGCGTTATACATTTAAAAGATCGTGAACTTATAGTTGATAACATTTACAGCGGAAATATGTAAACTTCGGCTTTGAATTAAAAATCAGTATCACGGTAAAAAAAAGACCCGCGCACTTATGCGGAAGTATTAGTGTATCCTTGTAGAGAGGAAGCCTATATCGCGTCATTGAATTAGATACATTGCAGCTCGATACATTTTCCTGATCCGATCCGTTAAATTTCTCAAGTGATTCCTAGTAATCGACCTTCGAGGTATAACGTGTTTAGCGTGTTGGTGGGACTACGTTAGAAGGGAGCTATTTTATAATTAGTTGCAAGAACCTATGAACTTTAAACGTCTGCTGTTAGGCCGCGGTAATGCACACATTTGTAATCATTTTCCGATTAAGAATTAAAAAGAATTTTAATCGCCTTAAAATTACATGTTTGCAGATTAGCAAAAAGTAACATTTATTCATACGTCTATAAGAAATATGAGCAAAGCAGATCGAAATAAAACCGATTGTAAAAATAAAATGTTACGTATATAGAGTCTATTAAAATGCAAGCGTTTTTACGTTTTAATTAAGAGATTTTTTCAATAAATGCAAAATTGACTTTTTTTTAGCAAAAGTTTTATTTTAAAAGAAAAATTTAATTGAGAAATATTTATGCGGATTATTATTTATATATTCAAACGCAAAATTTAGTAAAAAAAAGACAAAAGTTATTAAAAATAGTATACCAGGAAAAAAGTATCAACATTTTCAGAACGTGAAAAATTGGATTGAGACTCTTTCCATGAAATTTCCCATTTACAAAATATTTTACGCTAAAGTTACAATATCACAATGCGAATTATTTTCGTGAGAAAGAGCACTGTAATTTCGATCACAATCGATCGTTCTTGTGCAAGGGTCTAGAAACGACACTTCCATATCTGTCGAGAGACTGAAGTGATTTTCGCGGTCACGTCTGAATACCCCGATTAACCTCGCGAAATTATCGGACGGCGCGATAAATATGCGAATGCCGATAAGAGGGTGTTGACGCTCAGAGGAGAGGGGGAGGGACAATATATTAGAAATCGTCCAGCGAGATGCGCAAATTTATTGCGGATGCCGGAGGATCACGCGGCCGCCGTTGGTGCAAGTAATAATCCTCGAGCGTTCTCTAATGCGACTTGGGGAACCGGGCGGCCTCCAACGGCCTGAAATCGTTCCCCCGTGGCCCCCGCGGTCCAGCCCAGCCCGCGCGGACCCCCTTCCCGTAAACCCTGTATCCAGCCCCACTCTCTTTCACGGGGACAGAGAGGAGAATGCGCCATCTTGCCTAGACCGCGGTATACGCGCTGCCGAATGCCGCCACACATACAGGCACATGATTCTAACGCGACAAAGAAACTTCTAAGTCTCTCTTGTCATGGCTCGGCCGTCCCTTCCAAGCAGACGAGCCTACCGCCTCTCGCTCGCTCGCCGGCCGGAGCACTCGCGCGAGTGCGCGAGCGTGCGAGCGCGAGAGAAAGAGAGAAAGAGAGAGAGAGAGAGATAGGACGACCACTTCAAGGACGGCGCTCGCGCCAATCGATCAAGCCGGTCGGTCGGATCGTTCACGATGCTCCAAGGAAACGATCCGTCACGGAAATTCAGGGATACTGGCTCCTCGCGTCACGATGGAAGGCACCGTCGTGGCCGAGGTGGACGGGGAAACGAGAGAGGGCACTGACGGAACGCGGCCCGAACGGGTTTTTCGTCCGTGGCTTTAATGCCCCGCCGTGAATAAATTAATCCCGTAGGCGGCGCGCCGCCGAGATCGAGGCTCCATGCTGGATCTCTCGATTCTCGCCTCTCCTAGCTGCTCTAATTTACAAGAGGACAGAACCACTCGCGCGCGCGAGAGGAGGCGAATGCCCGAATCGGCGCGTTAAAATCTGCGGGTGTATTACTTGTACAATATATTTATGCGATGTATCGGCTAAACTCTCTTTCTCCCTCCGTTTGTATCTCCGATTTCATTTGTCGATAACAAACGATAACGCGGATGATATCTGTTTGATACATCGCGCACGAGGATTACTCATACCGCTACCGAGTAGATAATACCTCGAGAAAATTAATTAAAACCGATGATAAATTATAATATAGTTACAAAAATTCGTTTGCGATATATACAGGCAATTATCATACCGACGACGAGCCATAAATATCGGGATAGTCGGCGAACACGTAGGCTCGATACGTGTACCTACGCGCAACTTGTACAGGAATTGCCGAGTATACCACAGGGCGCGGTACAACGTCTCTGTAGCCGGCCGTGTAACCCGTGATGAGACCACGCGTTAATTAATAACGCGATCATCGCCGCTTCCGGTATCAAGCGGTGCAGCAGTCGCCGCGTCGCTGCCGCCGCCGCGCCGCCGCGCCGTCGTGAGACGGCGGTGATCCCTGCATCGACGAAAAGGGCGACGACAGGGGTACCGGCAAAGCGCGATTTCCAGAACGATCGATCGATCCGCGAAACGATATCGCCCGCCTTTTTGTACAGACGTAGAACTCGGCGTAACGAATCGGAAATTATACGAGGGGCAATGCGTTTGCGCGACGGTAATATAAATGAGCGTGCTTAAGTGAACGTACGGCTCTGCAACGTTACGCTTCCAGCGGCGCGACGGTGATTCCGAGCGAAATCGAAGGTAGTAAAATTATAATCGGCTCGAGAGCAACAATTAGCATTTCTGTTGCAATATTGTGCTAGTTGAATGTAAACGTCATCGTGTCTTCAAAATGTACAACTGTCGAAACTATTTTTCTCACTTGTCCCCTTACTTCTATATATGTATATATATACGTATAAAATCGAAAAATCCAAAGATACAGAAAATGTAAAAAAATGCATTTTTCTAATAATTCGTTATATATGAATTTCCTGTTCCGAACTGTAATTGGCGAATATTTTATATCTCGCGACTGGATCAATCGTATCAGAATACAATGGGAGTTCAGTTACACTGTAAATTTTTTGCAGAAACATTAAATCACATAAATATATCAATCAGCAAGTTGGAATAGTCGGTAATTGTTCAATAAGCATAACTACTGCTAAACGGAGCAGTAGCGACTACTATTATTAGCTTATTTTATGATACTTACATAATTTACGTTTTTTATATTTCTCTCTCCGTCTCTCTTTCTCTATTAATAAATAACACAATGAGCATTAAAATTACACAATTACGCTTATTATAGCATAATATTTAGATTTCTTTTCTCTCAATCGTAAATTTGTACTTTAAACTCAAAATTTATTTATAAATAATTATCTAACGCAAAATGTGATTTATAATTTTGTAATAATTAGTCACACACAGCTTATATGAATCAATTAAACGTAAATCGTACGAATAATATATGAACCGTAGTTTTGTATTTTCATAAAAATAACAATCATTAAATTTATTTGGAATTTTTTTTCCATTTGTGAAGAATTTCAACACAGAGAGTGACAAATTAAAATGACTTCATTAAAGTTCATCTCGCCAAGAATTTTCCAAGATATCCAAAATCCGACATTCATCACTGTCAACTTACGGCGAACGTTCAAGCACGCGCGCGCGAGTGTACTCTAAACTATACACGCGTGTCTGCAAACTGCACGTTTTTCTGCCCTGATGAGCGACAGTGACACAGAGCGATGTTTCGCGTGCTTGCCGGTTTCATTCCGCCCCGCGGCGATGCGAGAATCGCACGTCGCGCTAAAAATGGCGTCGTACAATTAAAAACGATACTTGGGGCGCTATCGTTCCGAGATCGTTCGTACGATTGCCGGCGCACCGTCGCGCGTTGCGTACATGCGATTCATTTCTTTCGAATTCCGCCAGCCTACATAATAGTGTCCACGGCAATAATAATGCATCGTTCGCGTGCGAACTGCCGCTGCATCTAATTCAGTAACCCTTCCGTATTAAATCCGGTTCTCCTCGATAAGACGTTTCAAAGGCGCTGATTCGGTGATTCATCGGTATGAATTTATGACTGTGTCGGTAGCGCCTTGTGAATTACTTAAATGACGAAACACACGAGAAAAAAAATCGGGAATATTAACTAGGTCATAATTAATGCACTTTTTAATCGGTTCGTACACGAAGACTTCAACTTTTTCACGTTATTCTACCGTGAATTGGCAACAAAACGAAGATTATTCTTTGTATTTTTATGAATCTTATTTCACCATTGCCTCTCTTGGCGTTTATTTGTTTTTCTAATATTTTAAGTGAAGACATCAAGATTAATTTGCAAGAGGATTTATAGATCTGAATCTATTGCGGTGGAACTGAATTTTCCGCCAAATTTTCAGACGCACCTGTCAAATCGAATTACATCTATTAACAAACTATGCCATCGATCGACCTTGGGATCAATCAAAGTGGAAAACGCGCCTCTATGACATAATGAACGTCGAATGCGCGCTGTCGTCGGTTAAACGTAGCAGGACGATTGACAGCGACGATTGTTTCTCGTCCACGTGGCTGGCTTTACATCGGGGAAAATACACGGGCTGGCTACTTCTCGAACTGTACCACCGGCATCGGGCTCGCACAAAGGTAACCCGACAATACGCATAAATATGCTCCACGGACAAAGACGGAACGCGTGACATATTACCGTGAAAGATGCATCGTTCTAATCGTCTTTCATGCTGCAGGCACTTAATACCGTTACAGCATATCGAGACGTATCGTTTTAGAAAACATAAATAAAGACTACCAAATACCTTTCATAATTTACGATTTTCATAGCGTAGCAGCCAAGAACGAGTGAAATTACGATCTGATATCGATTTATGTCCGACATTCGAGAGAGGTAATATTAAAAACGTAATTTTCTACGAAAATAAATTCCTAGCCATTTATCGGGAAAGTGGAAAACGCCAATACTGATCAGACGATTATTGCTTTTAGCAGAAAGAGGAGATATTTCATAGTCAAATTTCAAACTTTGCTTTTATAATAAAAAGCGCGATATAAAACACGACGGGGAGGATTAAATTGACATGATAATCAACGTCCAACACAGTCAAATATTTAACAGAAAATAAAAAAAATATCGCCATACGAATATTTCACGAATGTGATGCGTTTAAAAAGAAACAGCACATGAACCTAAACCGCTCAATTACTCGTATTGTCCTCGCATTCGCATATTTAACAATCGTTATCAGCAACACTTTTGTGGGTCGCTCGCCGAACATGAAGACAGAGCGCTACCAATTACCGGCGAAAAAAAAAACGACAAAAGCAACACAGTGCGCCCGTTGCCTTTGTTCCCCGTCGTCGTAGTGCACCGTCACGTGGTTTATCTTTGTCATGAAACAGCGTCGATGTTCACGTGCGCGCAGTTAGATCGAGCGGGAGGCCCGCGCATCGACGTGTGTCCCCTTTATTTTTAATCTGCGCTTCAAATCACGCCGCGCCGTGTACCCGCGACGCGCGTCGATGTTGTACTCGCAAATATCGATTCTGAAAAGCGCCGAACAATGGCGCTTATTTTCTGTTTTCAATGGCCATTGTGCCAGCCGCAGTCGCGGACAGCAACTGAGCGTCTTCTGTCCACCCCCGCGAACCCCCGTCGTCCCGAGCGTCCCACATTTTTGCGCCCGTCTTCTGCGCGCGTTCTCTTTAGCGCATTAACACTCATACATAATATTCAACAACAATTGAAACGAAAGAAAGGCAGCTGTATCGGTCTCGCGAGCCGACATCGTGAGTCGACAGTTGGCCACTTAAATTTTTTTTTAATATAGGAAAGATAGCAGATACGCAGAGATAATTTAGAAATATTTGAGCGGAGCTGAAATACATATTTCTGGCTGTCACAGCTAAACTTACGAATACGTGACTTTTTCAAAGAGGATTTGAAGGAGAATCGCGTGAATATCCGAGCACTCGGCCTCTTTGGGTACAGACACACAACGTGCCTTCTTTAATAATTCTCGTAATGTTCACCTTCGTGCATCGCCTCGTCGAATAAACGTCCGCCTCGTTACGACGCGCATACATTACTCGCCACGGAACCCGTTCTCAATGTTGCAATTAATGACAGGCGGCACGTTTGCGATTCGCGATTTTATTCTTCTGCGCGATCGACGTGATTCGCGTAAAATCGTTGATTGTGAGAAATGAAAACGATCCAGCAATGCGTCGTTTCCTCACGAACGTGGGGCACGACGTGAGTGCCGCACGGATCTCGATATATTGCGAAAGCGATGGAGTAATTTGACGATGCCACATGTAAAAATATCCACGAGCTTTCCGCTATTTACTTTACTTCCGTTCTACATTTTTTTTTGTGACGAGCGAACGAGTCTCGCTCTTTCTCTCGGTTACGCAAAATAGTTTTGTTTTTAATAAATCATCTTTCTAATCTCTTTAGAGATTTACTTGATTATTGTAAACGTAGTATTATTATTAATACATGAGCAATATATGTATATGTTTTATACAGATAAACTTTAGGCTATCGGTAGATAGTTTATTTAAGCTCAACTTTACTTAAAAAGTGTCATCCCGCCTAATCACTAATAAATGATTTTAAAAATTAGGTAATGCTAACTTTGCGAATAATTCAATAATCGTAAATAAGGTAAAAAGATCTTCTCAAAGTTTATCTCAACATTAATATGCAATAAAACGCGGTGCTTCTATTTCTAAACTTTCTAAACCTTTTAAAATTCTATTCTAAAACATCCTTTATTTTCTTCTCATCTCAACTATAATTTTCATTGACATACGCTCTGTAGAAAAAGTATTTATATAACAGATCTACCTATAGTCTATTTAAATTATTAAATAAGCATAAAATATATTTTACACAATATTAATGAAGATTAAAACAGAAGGTTTTCAGTAAATAACAGATAAAGAACCAAAATTTCTAATTGACCTGCCGATATCAAATTTTCCATAGCTCTTAGACACAGCGCTCACACGCAAATGATAATTAATACGCGCAAAAGTTTTAATTGTTGTGTCCGCGAAGAGCGCGACAACTCGTAAAAACACCCGAAGCGAATGCTCTCGTTCATGTCACACTTTGTCGAGGGACAATGACGAACGAGCGTAAAAGATTCATCGTGAAACCAGTCATTTGGAGCATCGATCGGATCGCTATAGTCGACGTAAAGACATCGTCCGCTATCGTGGAGAACGCAGAGAATCCGCGAATTTTATTCCTAATATTCGGCGATTTTTTTTAACTTTATCACGATATCATAATCATATGTAATCATAAAATTTATATAAAATATATCGTAAAAATATCATACAACTATTATACATAATTGTATACTTACTCTTTCTAAAAATTTTGCCTTAAAAAATCAACTTTTTGAGTCTAGTCTAAGAAAAAATAATGCCCTTATCAGATTTTAAGACAAATCCTATTTTGCGAAAATTACTCTATATTTTTGCATGTCTTTATCCAAATGCTTTTTGTACTTATGAAATGTCTTTTTTTTCTTTCATTTATAGCTGTATAAAGGTTTTAATTTTCTATAAATTTCAAGCGACTTGGAAATCTTGCAATTTTATCTTGCAATAATAATAGCAATCTTACTATTTTATTGGATAATTAAATGTATCGATAAATTTCCAAACTAACCAATGACGCATCGATGACAAGTTCTATTTTATGAGCTATATGCATCTTATATGCACTCTGGCTCGAGAGACAGTTATATAAGATTAAATATTTGCACTTATCTGTTCTTTTTAGCTCCATTTCAAAGCAATAAATTTATGAAATATTTATTTTATAATACTTTTATACATTTACAGCTTAAATCGCTCCAAACTCAGATTTTTACATATTAATAATTGGAAAAAAGATTTTAATATTCTTTGGTCTTTTCACATAATATTTCTTATTTTATGTATAAATTTTATATAACTTTGACAAAAAAAATCCATTCTCGAGGTTAAGATAGCAAATAATTTAGCGCTTAATACGATGCGCAATGAAATCATAAAGTACATTGTAATTACATTAATTTGTAACATACAAATATATCGGAATTATTTAGCAGTGTTAAAAATAATTAACAAAAAAATAATTTAATGATTATTAAGTACATTCTTTAATAAACAGACATTTAACAAAAGAGTTAAATTTATAAAACGTATTTGTATATACGTATAAAAACCTTTACAAAATTTGGTGGCTAAAGATACACACAACGAATAACTAATGAATCAGTAATGAATTACTTACCCCACCGAGAACTGCGTTGCACCTCCGACGTTCGATGCCTCTACGAATCTAACCTCCTCCACTTCTCGGGTTGCTGCATTCTTTCCTGTTCTTCTTTCCGCCACTTACACAACACTCACTCGCTAAAACCGCGCTAATTACACGGTACTCCCGATATAATCGTGTGTGACGCGCACTTTATGACACATCGTGTTGCCACTCTGAATCGATCCTTCTTATACGTACCGCTATAACGATCGAGAAACGCAAGAGTGGCGTTAGTGTTTTCATTGTGTAAGATACAACGCGATTAACGAAGCTATGACGTTCATAGCTAATTAAAACGCGACGGACTGTCCGAAAACGTACGATTGATCGCGAGATCGCTTCGATCTCGAGTGAATAGGTTTTCCACGTCCAGCCTCAGCAACTAGCCGAGGCGTCACCTCGATCCGTTTACAAGTCATTATTCGTACGATCTGGCATTCGCAAACTCATAGAAAATGATCGCGTTCTTTTACCTGTCGCGATCGCGTTTCGAAAGATAATGGCGCGATGATACGCAGAGCGCCTCTCGCGCCGCTGACCGACCGCCCGAGTCCTGCCGCGCCGCGCGCGAATGACGAGGCGGCCGCGCGTATTTGCAACAACGCGCTATGTTCTACTACGCAAAACAAACGCCGATTGCTATGCGAACCAATTGCACGAAAAATGTTTAACGTTTTTACGTTTTGCATCAGCTTTGATGAATGAAAATGAACGAATGGATTATCTTGTGCCTCGTTCTCTCTCGTTATCTCGTTAATGTTACTTTGAAATAACGATCGATTCCTTTTTGTAGAAAAATATAATAGAGGTATTGTTATTTAAATTCTATGATATTATAAATATGCAACAGTGTTATATGTATGTACGTATAAATATTATTCTAAATAAAGGGATTTTAAAAAAAGCACGTATAATTCTGTTTGACTAAATAATTAATTAGTCGACTCAAATGTTTGTTACGGAAAGAGATTAAATAATGTGTAGGTAACAGTTATTATTAATAATATGTATAAAATGGAATGAAAATTTAAACGATTAATTATTTTTCTGAAACTTATCAATTATATTTATTATCTTTGATATTAATTATATCTTTAAAACATGGAAAATTTCTTTTCAGAAAATTCTTTATTTAGAATAAAATTTGATGTAAGCCATTATTTTCATAAGTTTTATAAACAAAATTTAGTTTAAATGATTATACCTTTTTTTGAAATGGAAAAAAATTTGTAGATATTATTTTACTTTTCATAATAAGAGAGATATGCATTATGAAATAAATGTAACGTAATAATAGCTACAGATTTACGTTGTTCCGAAAACATTCGCCAATAATGTCTCGCTTAAGCAGCATTGTCCGACTTTTAAGGTATCACATATGATTTACATGCGAATACATACACGTAAAATATCATTTACAAATAACATTTCAAATGACCTAGTTTACATATTACGTGCGAAGCTCATGATTTTTTATTCACAAGTCCGATAAAAATGTTTTAAAGAGATTTAGACTAAAGAGGACACGTTCTCGCTTCTAATTCTTCCTTTTTTGTATTTCTCGTAAAAATTCATGAATTCAAGATGTTGCATAAAAAAAATAGAAACTTTAGATGCAATCTTTTCAAAATGATTTCATTTGCGAAATAGGGTAAACAATACAGTATTTGACAGGGGTAGAGTGATTGACACTTATATGACATATTTGTACCCATAAAAGACAAATTACTCGTTGCGCAATGAATCATAAAGTACTTGAAGAACTTTCTTCCTCAGTATCTTAGAATTAATCGCGCGACGAATAGTTCATTTATTATGAGTACAAACATAACAGAGTGTCAATCATCTTATGCTTTCAATCACTGTATCGTTTCCCCTACTTCTTTATTTACCGTTTAGATCTTTTTCAAAATTGCCACATCGGACTGGTGCTAATTTTAAATTAGTTCAAATCATGCCAATTAAGTTAGCGCTTCGTCCAAAATAAAAGGAATCTAATGCATACACGATGCGAATTTGCAGCGCGTCGGCACGTAGCAAAATGACCGCGGGGTCTCCAATTCCGAAATTTGCTCGCAGCATCACGAGACTCGAAATTGCGTAGCCATATCGTGATGCTGCAAATTTACATACGCGAAATCGCGATTCTATAGAAGCGCGCGTATGTGTCTCGCTTCCCCGATGGAGAAGCGCGCGGCGCCGTTTGTGCGGTGCCGGAGATACAATTTGCGAATGCACACGGCAGAACGGGCGAAGTGAAAGTGCAACGGGCTCTCCGTGCGAGCGACTCTCCAGTGTCTCGGCGAACCGGGGAGCGCAGAACCTTCTGACCTTGTCCCAAATACTGCGACTGACTGACTCGAACTCTGGTGTATGTACCTGGTCGACCACCGGTGGCGGTGTTTGTACTTTCAGCTTCACACGGCGCGATTCTCGCCTGTATTGGTGAACCTCTGGCTCTTTGTCTCTCGGTCCACCGTCGCGCTTCCTGTCGCGCACGGAAAGGTAGGAACTGGTTGGAGTTGCATAAATTCACGAGAGCGTGTGCGAGATTCGGCTCTTGAATGGACTTGAGGTACAAAGGAATCGGATGCAAAATACTGTTCTTCGGTTGCAGCTATCCCCAACGAGATTATGATATATTTTATTAATATATTTTTTCGTTACTAGTTTTTTTTCGTTATAAAAATATCACTTCATCTAATATTTGTAAGAATTATGAATGTATTAGAGCGTTTTCCACTTTGCATTAGTAATTAACTCTTTCTTGCACAAACGAATTAAAGAATCGCTCGCTTCCTTTCTTTCTTGATTCTCATTTCCTTGATCAAGAGATGCAGTAGCATCTCGCGCTAAGTATACTTTTTGTATAAAATATATCCTTTCAAGAATGCGCGCGAGACGCGTATTCTTTACAGAAACAAAAATGTTTTTCTCTGGAAGTAAATTATTGTTTCTTTTAAATATTAATGTTATCAAAAGATATAGATATTAGGGCAAGATATAGAATTTTTCCGATTACAATAATATTACGGTGATGAAAATAAATGCTTTTGATATTTTATTATTTAATCACATATAAATTATGTCAAATATATCTCATTTTTCTTACAATTAGTTATGAATATTTTGCACTTTATATCTAGTATATTTGAAAATTAATCGTTAATTCACATCAAGAAATATACATTTAATTGCATATTGCAGAAAATTAAAGATTTTAGCCGGAGTAATTAATTTGACAGTAGACTTTTCAATCGAATATATTTATCTTCAATAAATTCTAATACGCGATGCCTCCTGTTGCTGATTTATTTTCGAGTAACGCCTCTTCGCGCTGCGAGTTCTTGCCCGTGATGCTAATTTTATTGCGACCCCCCTCGTCGCGTATACATGAAAATTTATCGAGTTCAAAAAGATTGCGTCAACGTTATAGCAGCGTTTCGCGCTCGCGTAAAAACTCGCGATACTTTTTATTAAATTCGCCGTTTCCCGGAGTGGCGCCTCGTGAGGACCTATCGGGACGCGAGGGCGACGCAGAGCGCATCAGCGACGCTCTCCGTTCTCCGCGAAGTGCCGAACAAACGTAAGTCGTAACGGATGAAACACGACGACGGCGAGAGAAGAGCGGTGGCCGGATCGATGGATTCAATTTTTTTTTTACGACCGACTCGGGCGCGAGTTAGTCGTGAAATTTTAACGGGCTTGTGCTCGCTTTGCCAACAACAACGTCCTGCGCGGATTCCTCTCCCCAGAGGATCCGCGAAGTGGAAGATCACGTCCGTTTATTATGGATCCTTGTAGCGAGAGATGCAGCACGATTCGCGACCGCGCCGACCGACGTTTCCTCGTCATCGGGATTGTTTTACGCCGGGAAGGAAAGATACGTCGGAGGGTGAAATCGCTTTCTTTCTTTCTTTTCTTCGTCCGATACTCTTGTAGATTCGACGGATCGTCGAATAATTTTTTATTAGTCGCGATCTCTCGACGAAGCCATTGTTCCCGGTTCGAAACATTGTAAGGATTTTCTTTCCGGCATCGTTAACAGAAAACGATTCTCGAGCAATTAATTACACGAGTCATTGCATTAATCTAATTAATGTGCTTTAAGAATGTAATTAAAAATGTCACAGGGGCGTTGAAAATATTCCTTACTATTTATTATTAGCAATGAATGCATTCTCCCACACTGACAACTTGTCGCATAACGATTAAGGCAAGAAAATATTACTTTTTGAGACGTTTTATTTTAGAAATTGCTAGATACTCCGCGCTCCTCGCGCGAATTGTGAACGTAATTTTTATTTCGGGCATTTCCACGCGCGCGTTACGTGTTCCTCGAGCCGCGCATTGTAAAATATGTAAATATGTATTCGCGCGCGACGGGCATTGAATCCCAGAGCACAAAAGGAGAGCAAGTATTTACGCAACCGGCACGAGGGAGCAACGCACCGTTTACAGACGTGTCTCTCGCACCAGTCGCGAATGCGTTTGCAGTTTTCATGGCTCCCTCCGTCGCGGAGAGTGCCGCGAGGCTGCTACGAAGATCCGTTGCCGCAGAAGAATACAGCCGAGGCAATTAAGTGCGATCGGCGTGAGTGCGCACGCTACCGATCTTTGTCTCCTTCGCGATCCCGGCGCAATTAAATCAGATATTTCAAGCGGCGCTGTTTATCGCGATTCCGCGAAAAGTGCGCAGCGCGCGGCGACTGGGAGCTCTGATAAAAACCGGGCCCTAAGCCTGCAGGGTCTCCACCCGCCGATAGTTTTTCAAGATCGACCTCCTTGAATTCCCCACTGTCTGCATCACCTCTTTAGTCTCGTTTTGATCAACGATGCGAAAAGATATTGAGAGATAAAAGTTGATATAAATTGGAAAATTATACACCGCAGCTAACAGATTCAATAGTTTTATTTGGTAAAGAAAATTTATTTTGATAAACTTAAATTTTATATTTTACAAGATATTGTAATATATTGTATTAATATATTGTAAAAATATTTAATTTATACGTATATATTTTATTTATGTTTGGAATATATTTGTTCTGGGTAATTAAGCAAGGCAATTTTAATTAATTTAATTTCATATAAAAATGAAATGAACTGTTTTAAATTTATAGCCCCGACACTCTGAAAAGTAAGTTAATAATTTAATGAATAATTAAATTTCAATTTAAAAAAATATATATATAAGATTAATCTTACATTTTTAACGTACTATAATCTTTGAAAGTCTATAGATTAAAAAATAAAAACTTTATTTTCTTACTTATTTTCTCCAGCGCTTGTTCGTTAATATGCCGTTACAGACAATTTAAATCGTTTTTACGGTATCTTCGCGATGCGCGTAATCGAAAACGAAACCGGTTCTGAGGCACATTATTATATATAACAGCTAGTGCAAATCGTACGAATGACGAAACGATCACTTGTGTACGCCCATTAGGGAGAATGACGCTGTTCGCTTACGAATCAGTAACAATGACATGTCTACTTTTGGATTTTAAAACTCGTCCGTTGGTCGAGCTTCAAGATTTTTGCGAAATCTCGATGCAAGGCATGAACGATCAAAAATATTGTGACACAGTCAAAGAAGAAATATAAAGATGTAATATAAAAGCGGTAACAAATTTCACATATTGCAGTTCATGGTCTTTATATATTAATTGTTACACTGTAATATAAAAACACTTTTCATTAATAATTATTATCTCTTTTACTTGAAAGTGAGAATGATATATAACTTTATCGATCGAAGAGCGATGTCTCAACGTGAAATTAATAAAACGCTCATAAATAATATTTTACATCAGCAATTAGAATGAATGAAGAAAAAAAAAAAGACTAAATAATGTCACGGACAACTTAAACTAAGGGTTAAGAATGCCGACTACTCTGAGACAAGATAATAGTAGGTTTAGCTATATACGCGGGGTGTTCCACCTCAACTAAGCAACAGTATAGGGAAACTGTATGCCGTCTGCGCTGCTAAGAGCCGTTCCCTTCATTTAGCCGAGGCAACGTAGCGGGCGAGGCTATTCGCCGAAGTCATTAAGCCCGCAGTAAGTACACCTGAATGCCAACCTCCACCTCCGAATACTCGGACTGTCAGCCGCGTCTACGTGTGGTCCTCGCGGCGAACGGATCGCGCGACCCGGAAGAGGCGCGCCCAAACTGCCGTTGTATTGATTGCTTCACCGGTACCTTTAGCGTCTTCATACTTAATGTTAAATCACATGCCATGTCGCAAAGCAGGTTACGACCTTAATCTCACGCAAAATCTCCGAGTCTACCGTCCGCTATTAAAGTTACTTTACCGAAGTCGTCTTATCGAACTCGAGCTAGACAAAAAGCTCGGTGAGAAGGTAGTGGTCGAAAATAGTGGCCCTCCGATTGCAGAGGTAGGATGTTTGGATTCATTCATTGGCGCGAAATCGCGCTCGAAGCGTCGATGGTTTTCTCCGATGGAGCCGAGAGCAAGCGCTTTGTCTTCCCGGCGCGATTCGTATTTGACACACGTGACGCGCCGAGCTCGATTTCCATGTCGCTCAGGGTATCGCACCTACACCCGTGATGAATAATAGATTAACGGCCGCTTATTAGGCGGTCCGCCGAGGCCTGCGCGACCGTCAAATGTTAGAACGTTCTAAAATGGCTGCCCCGAAGGCCAGGTCGGCTTTTTACGACGACCGGTTTAGAAGCCGCTCTTGCTCGGTAGCCGCCGCGCGCTTCCCGTTGCGGCTCCTCGCGTCCTCGCAGTTTTGCTACCTGCGGCCGTGCCCAATCGCGATCGCCGATCGTTCGGTCGGAAACGACCAATCGGCGACGGCTGAAAATATCAACGTTGGTGCCGGGCCTCTATCGCGGCAACCGACGCGATGCTACTATCGAAGTTGCTCCCCGATTAAACCGCGCAGATCCGCTCGAGTCACGTTTACCGTGGAATTTCTGCAGGTACACAATCTATCAGATAGATCGTTTTATCTTGCATAAAAATATAGATTTCTTGCAAATTCAAAATGTTATTTCATCGCAATAGGCTTTATTATGGATATTAAATTAGGTTTTAAATTTCTTTTTCGTTTAATGACACCCAACAAAAAAAAATAATTTTGATATGCGTGGAATCTTCTAAATCTTATAGAATTTTACGCTTATATTGACCTAAAAAGAATTCCTCTGAAATCGAGAGAAAAATAGTATAAATAAGAGTATTTAAGAGAGAAAAAAGTATTTTTCACTTTATTGAAAGAGGAATATGTTTGCTGTAAAACAGTGAATTTAGAATATGAGATTATAGGAAAAATCACTTTGAACGTAAAATACTTTTTTTTAGGTGAATTAATATCTAATTCATATTCAACAGAAGTCTCTCTTTTGGAGAATTGATTACAATTTAACGAGTTAATAGTTATTTATCCCGTTAGATAATAGAAGAAGTATACAGAGTTACATATTTGCGTAACGGACAACATGAACTTCTATACGGCAAACAATGAATGAGACGGACAGTTACATAAATCTTGTATGTAACAGCCGACGCACAAGGAACACGCGGGGGAAAGTTTGTCCGTGGGATTATTCGCCCTTATCTTCTACGGCGATTCTACTTTGCGGCTATCACCGCGCGACGCCGTTATAGCATCGTAATAAATAACGGCGACAAAGGTCTCTCTTATTACGTCGTTTTAAACAATACTTCTCGCGGACAATGAGTCGCAATTATTACTGTCCCTTTCCCACCGCGGATTATGCGAGCTCGTTTAACGCGGGCTTAGAATACGATCGCGCGTCGTGAATAAACGGCGAATAAATGTGAACCGCATCGCCGTTGCATGCCGCGCGGAGAGCGAGTCTCTCTCTCTCTTTCTCTACATATGTATTGTGTGCTCGCACCTGCTGAGACGAGTCACTTCATTTAGTAACTGCGTTTCTGAACGCGAATCGTCAACATCGTGCGAAGAACAACGCTTTGTGCACCGCTAAACACTACTGATGGGCTGTGTTCAATGCGTCACCCATCAATGACAGATTCCTCGACAGAATCTGGAACTGAAATTTTCTCCAGATTTCATGAACGACCGTTCCGCGAATTTTAAATAAATTTGATTGATGTAAAATATTTCCTTGATTAAACCTGAAATCAATTCTGCGAGAAGAGAAGTATCGTTGATTAATGATTCAGAAACGAGATTCTTCAATCTGTTTACAATCGGAGATTCTTCAAAATAAGATTCAAGGAATATCGGTTATATTTGTCATACAACGATAAAAAAGATTAATTGAAAGTGAACGTAATAAGCTCTATAAGAGATTTTTTTTTACTGTAAAGTGATATTTTTAGCGGTGTGCTAGCTTACTTAGCTATCTGATATCATTGCTACTATAACGCGTAAAAGTATATTTCATTATCATTATCATTAATCAGGACAAGTTCTGCTTATATTGAAGAAAACTTGTCTGCCTCTCGATATCGGGATATCGAATAATTTCAAGGTGTAAATAATTAAGCGCGCCGATCGATGAAAGTCGTGTGAAACGCGGATAAAACGGAGCAAACGCATGGAGATATATGAAAAGGATGCAATTAAAATAGCGGAATCGTAGCGCGGTCGCGATGCGTGCCCGTAATGGTAAGGTGAACGCTACAAAGCGAGTCTATTCGCTTGTCTGCTTATGCGAGAAAAAGAGAGAGAGAGAGAGAGAGAGAAGCTGTTGATCGGCCGTAAATGCAATAGAGGCATACTTGCCACTCTTGCCGAGGAATTTCTTCGTCTTACGTCGTTTCGCTGGATCCAACCGCGGCGGCCGAGTATCCGCGTGCGCTGTCCTTGTAGATTCTAATTCTAAATCCGTCTCTCTGAACCTCTCTCTATCTTTCGAGCAGCCGATTGGAATGCATTACCAATGGTTTTAAGAACCTTGAAGCCACCCGACTACGTTTGAAAGTAAGCTGCACAATTTCTTACCCACCGGCGTGTCACCACTTAGGATAATCGCTCGCGTGTGTTACACCGCAATGTGTGTGAAATCTGCCCACCGTTCATTATTGCCGATCGTAATTTACATCGACGCAAATAACGCAGTTGTTGCGCTAATATTGCGAAAATAGACAAGGCACATTCAGAAACGGAGAGGCCGTGTTTATCTTTTTTAGCAACTTTTTTCATCAACAATGTTTTTCACGATGGTATTGATTTGTTATCTTTTCTCTTCTCTCTCTCTCTCTCTCATAAAAATTCTGCAATTCCTCGAATAAAGTTATCTATCTGGCCATTTCTTGCATCATAGCTTGTCTTAGAACGTACTTAAAAGAATTTTATTTGAAGATGTTTGTGATTCCCCTTACGTATATTCTACTTTTTTGCAGTTATAAAAAATAGTTATAAAAAGTCGCAAAGACACTTTCGATTACATCTCAACGCGATTAGATGAGCGATTAACAGTTGACAAAAAGAATATTCCGCTGCAAACCGGATACGTATTCATCAATATCTGTTTCATTGAGATCTTAAATAAATACAGTATCCTCTTCACAGACCTTTTTATGTCAAAATTATTTATATTTTGCAATATTGGAATATGTTAACTGCAATTAAATAAATTTTTTTATAAACAATGTGGACAGTTTACATAAAAGCAATGAGAATTTGTAGTTAAAAATGTATTTTTTCAAAACAAATTAATTATTTCCTGTTAAAGATATATTAGTAATATTGATTAATAGCAATTGATTAAAATGGATTAAACTAACAGCAATTAATAACTAACGCTTTCATTTCCGACACATTCTAAATAATTTTCTGAATATTCGTTTCTTGATACGAAATTTAATATCGCAGCAGGAACGCCGAAATGCCTTGCTCTGATTCTGATATAATGAGATAGCTAACTGGTACGTTTAACCGTGTAATTAAGCGCTATTTAACCGCGTAGATCCGATAGGCGAGATAGCGTGAATATAGATAAGCCTTGTAAGCGTACGTGAGATCGGAATTCGACTTCGACCAACAACGCATGACACGACCTTAAGGTGCGCTCGTAGAATACTGCCACTCCCGAGACAGCCGGCAAAAAGAAGCTCGCGGAACAAAATTAATTCAGAATTGCTTGCTACGTTGCGCTAGAGTTTGCGCTCGAGCGAGGAACGAGCGCGCTGCATCGTCATTACATCCGCCGAAATTGCCGTTCACGAAGCAAATTTGCTGCGGGCGCGACGATAAAGGAACGTCGCAGAATACATTACGGAATGCATAGGGGAGAGCCCGGGGATCGATCTAGCAATTTCAATAAAATTTTCAAGCACGAATAATAGAGGAATATGGTAAAATCATATCGCTATTCTTATACCTCATTACTATTACAGAACGATTTACCTCACGTTGTATCGAAAAATTTATAATTTGTATACTTGGGAATTTTATCGTTTCTTCTATAATTTATATAAAAGTTTTACTTTATTTATTTGTAATTCGTATCAAGTACCAATAATTCTCAAGCACGCGGGCGCGAGCCATCTCCTACCATCTTATAATACTTCATAGCGTGAGTCCCTTCTAAACAGGAGGGGGCCTAAACGGCCGAGCATTGGTAGCGTAGGTTTAGACGACCAATCGCGCCGTGCTGACGCCACATGGTTCCTCTTTCGGCAGTGCCGAAAAAATGGTGAACGCGCGCTGCGCCTAGAAACGCAGAAATAGAATGAATGGAAAGACAGAGAATTTTCTTGCACCATTGCGGCTTGCCAACTTCGAATATTCCCGTTCAGAAGCATTCTCTTTTTTTATATGAACAAATTAATCTTACGATTTATATTTCCATTATAATTCCCCATAAAATAACTGCGTATCCGGAAAGGTATAATTTAAATTAAAGTTAAATAATATAATTTATATTATTGATTTATATGGTGGAAATAAAATTAAATACGCTCTTGCGTTTTCCGATCGTTACTCAGTTGTGCAGATTCCATTCTCGTAATGCAAATTTTAATAATTCGCAATTTATGTGAATTACTTACGGACTTATTGTAATATACAAACAATTCTAGATAATCCTCTCAAATTGTGCAAAGTAATTAACTGTATACATTATAATATTTTTAATATGTATTTTTAATATATGTGTAATACATATTAATAATTTTTTAAACGCGCGCATATATATGTGTATAAAGTTATACCGATTTTTATTACTTACAAGACTATTTTGATATTCCTAAAAAAATGATTCGCGGTGTAAACGGATTTCTCTATCTCTCTTACGGCGCTTCACGACGCTTGGCCTTCGCGTTGTAGTCGGTGACGTCATACCCTTCTAAACAGGAGGGGCCCGGGCGGCTAAACATGGCCGTGGATTTAGGTGGCCAATCGTGGTACGCCAACAAGGATCCCCTTTCTAAGCGGCTCTGCCGCTCATCGTGGGAATATATTAGTGCTTTTGGATGGAGTAGGCGGCGTAAAATGGCTACTTTCAATAACATCGAAGGGAAGGAGGGAGAAGGGGGTCTCATCCCTCCAACACCTCATTATGAATCTATAATTAGACATAATTAACGACTCGCGTTCGTCAAAGTGTGTGTCGTACACGAAATATACTATTTACAAATTTCACACATATTCTCTCTAAATATTCAATTGTTTTATTTATTGACTCTAATTTTAGTTGTTTAATTAATATTCCGTTAATTTACCCTCTCTCGTAATGCCAGAGTAATATCTATGTTCTCAGCTCGTAAGGCGTCCGTATTTCTACATGAATTTTTAATCGCGCACAATTATATCATTAATTTAATCGTGCGTATTTTTTCATAGCCAACAAAATTGATCGCTTACGTATCTATTAATAATAAAAGGGCCTTGGCACAAATCTTCGGCGATTACAATGTTCTTTAGTGGAACACTTTCACTGAACAATCACGCCGCTCGCGATGAATCTACTTAAAACGAACATTTCCTTTCATCGTGTTCGATGCATCAGGAGATGGCGAAGGTTAATGCAACCACGATCACGATCGATCGCTAGATGGATTCGAAGTAACGCGAGGCAGTCGCCGGCTCGTAACGATCGAGTAGATCAATAATTATCATTGTCCTAATGCGCTCGTTGATCGCAAATATTTGCGCGTGCGAGCGAGGCGCATTAATATTTATCGCATGCTAAGCGTCGCGACGCGATGCGACGACCTCGCTGCAGCAGCAGCAGCAGCAGCACGCGGTGTTTTCGCAACGATCGGTCCAATTTCAGTGGTTGCACTCGCACGCGCATCATCTTCAGGACTTCCCCTTCCCCGTCATTCGAAAACAAAGGATACGATAATTGCGAAAGAGGAATCGCATTGTTATGAATATATGTAAATACAATTGATGAGATTAGTATCGCCAGTGAATATTTCATATTCGCGCTTACGACTTCTATCTCGTTAATTCTTAACGAGATTGACCTCGCGTACAAATTTCGCGTTTAGTTTCCCGGCCGAAAGATTGAGGTTGCGAGCTTATCGCGAAGTCGTCACGAAAATTTTTTGAGCACAGTGTCGGATTTATTGTCTAAAAGCGGGACTATCGGCGCTTAAAAAGAGGGACGCGTGGTCGCCTCAGCGATTACGCCGCGCGCGGAGGCCGTGATGCAGCTGCAGCGCAGCAGCAGCAGCAGCAGCAGCAGCAGCAGCCTCTTTCAGACGGCACGAATAGAGGTGAACGCCAAGCGCTGCTAGTCCGAGTGTGTGGTAATCGCCGTTCGCAAGATGTTTACGTAATTTCGCCTTTTTTCGCATGCATCTCCGCTGATCAGACGCCTCTCCCCCTCTGTCCCCGCCGTTCCATCGTCTCGGTCCTCGCTTCCTCTCGTCCCTCCGCTCACCGTGGTGCAACGATGCACGCGATGAACGGTTTATAAATGCCGTCGTGAACGGATGTCGTCGTGCCGGCGCACCGATCTATCAATCGTTCTCTTCTTCGTTTTTTTTTTCAAAATTATCGCGCTTTCTTCCTACGCTATCGAGATGTTTAACACTAAATGTCAATTAGAATCACACGGAAATAAAATCAAGCATGATAAGAAGGTACCTCCTAAAGTAAGATTAGACGAAATATTTGAGTTCTCGTTGCGTATTTATGGGCATCCCTGAAATCTGACGGAGCATTCTTAGAAAGGAGAATCCTCCAATTCTTATTTAGTACTCTCAGGGTCTGTTGTTACCGCACGCGGCCGTTATTTCCTTTGGAATTAATTTCTAGCCTCGGCGAAAATATGTGACTTTCGAGAAAACTACGTCGTGCATCTGGCTACATTGCGCAAGATATCCCAGAAAAAGCTGCGGCAAGATCTCGTGAAAACGATTTGCGCTGATGATGCAGTCGACCGCGATAAAAGACGCAGAGAGGGGCTGACGCTAGGCCAACGTCGTCGACACTTCGATCGAAACTCTCGATGGCTGCACGGTCGTTCGATCTCCGCTCTCGCGAGAGATCCGTGTCGCTCGCGACGAAAAGTCGGAACGCGGGGACGTCTCACGACCTACAGGATAGAACGGCCGGTGTCGCGTTCGACACAGAATGGCCGATGCCGTCGAAACTTTCCACGTATCGTGTACGAGAGTGAGAGACACGGCCAGGCCCCGGATTATTCTGCCTCTCGCGCACACGGGTCCCCCGGTCTCTGGGCCCCGGTCTTCCTCCCGCCCCTCCTGCCCCCTTTATTACCATCGGCGAGCGTTCTCCTCTTCTCATCACGGTCGACGAACAGCCGTGCGTGAGCTCCTACTTTTTGTCGGCCGACGACCGGCCCAGGCCGCCGGGTTCTCAATGATCTCAAACCCGTTTCGACGCGCGTACGCGCGCAATCGTCCTGAACCGACCGCGCTGAAACAAAGTCCACGGGTTGACCGCTTAACGGAATGTCAGCTCGCAAAAAACTGGAAATTAGGAATGGTCGTTCCGATGCACTTAACATTCAATATGAATAAATATTGGAGAAGCGTCGATGTGTTATGTTTTCATGTATTAACAATAATATTTATGGATGAAGAATAACATTGGTTGTTTTATTGTGACTTGATATACGATATCCTAACATTGCTTATTATCCCGAAGTTAATTATAAATTTTCAAAATAAATTAATTAATAAATCTCTAATTGGTTTTCTTTGTTTACCTACAATAAATCAAATTAAACTTTCGAATGAATTACTGAAAAGCATATTTGATGATCCAACAAGTTTTCCCTTCTAGTTTAGTCAAAATAAATCAAAAGGTTTAAGAGTGCCGCGTTTCTCTTCTTTCTAAAATATACGCATACCATGATTAAAGATGCGATAATGATTCTTCGATAGAATTTAAGAACGAGAGAGAGAGAGAGAGAGAGAAACCAGCAAGCGTGGCGTAATTAAAAGGACATAAAAAAAGGAATTTACACGCTCATGCGTGCGTCGCCATAAATCGTGTACCGACGTGTTCGAGTGCACACGCGCATCAACCTGGCGGTAGGTCAGTACCTTCTGCCTATCTGGATCCCCCCTTCTTTCCTTTCCCCCCTTTCCTGCGGGCAGTCCCGCCGGTGGTTCAGGTTCGCTCGCACCAACCCGGTCATTCGAACCGACCAAACTGGTTTCGCGTCGTTTTCCGATGTCGCGCCGAGAATTTGATAGATTTCTGCCTTGTTCCGATCACCGATAATCTGCCGCCGGCACAATAGCAGAGAGGATGCACGCTTGCGGACCTGGATCACGCGCGTATGTTCCGACTACTATGTGGCATCCATGAGTTGTTTCATGAGAACGGGTTGTAAACATTGACACGCTTGAATACACGAAGTGTTGGCGATAACGAATCAACGTCCATTTGTTTATAAATAACATTGTGCGAAAAAATGCACAATATGTATAACTTGACGGTATCTGCAGTCGCGCTGTAAATGATACGAATATGTAAATTCATGTCCGTCATAATGATGACAAGGTACGTTTGGAATAAACGATAGCGTTATTTCGTCTCTTTGCGGTATATAATTTGAAATGATATATATATATATATAATAATAATATGTTTGTTCTGTATTATTTATATCTTTAACCGCTCTCAAAGAAAAACAGTCGTAAATCATGAGGAAACCACGCACGCGTCAGAGGGAATATAAACTTTGCCGGTTCTATTTCACTTTGCGCATTATGCCATACTCGAGAAAAGGGGGAATGACCAAAATGTGCCGTTGAGACTTACAATTAAACTTGTGCGCGCGGCGTTATTTATCGCATTACCATTGGCTATCGGGTATTGCAAACCGCGCCGAGAAACACGAATGCGTAGCGTCGGGCCGACGTGTTTCCCTTGCGCCATAGTATATTAATGCTCACCGCCGCCTCTAAACCGATGTAATAATAATTCTTTTTTCCCCGTGCGCATGCACGCTTAATGACGGCAGGTGCAACGGCCGTCAGTGTAGGGTGGTGAATTTCAATGAATATTCCTAAGTGCATTTGCGGCGATCGCAAAATGCACGGCACGGCATTAATACATATTCGTCCTGTTTTTAATTAATATAAATGACTTCTTATCAAGCATACAGTGTATTGTTTTTGAAACTGTTTAAAATTAAATAATGTGATATGATAATTTCTTAATTGGATTATCGTGATTTAAACGAAAGACTTCACATTCAATTATTCGATAATGAACAGTTAAGATCAAGCATATCATATTATTAATATTTTAATCGTTAATTATTTTAGAATTCTCTCATAAAACATTTTAACTTTAATTGATAATTTTGATAATTTAATAGCTGAGTTAATAGAGAGTTAATAATGAAGATATTTTCGATAATATTTTTTTCACTAATTTGTAAAATAATAGATTTAAAAGGAGTTGAAATTTGGCCCCGCTAAACATGACTATGATGACAATCTATTTATCGATCTAATTAACAATTTTTAATGTTCCATATCTACAAAGAATTTCTTAATTATAATATACAGTAAACTATAGTATACAATTCGTAACTTACGCTCAATTAAATCAATTGAAATAAACGATGAATAAAATTGTTTGATTTAACTGCATTTACAAACACTTCTTGAATATCAGTATCGTTTACCAATTTGCCCAAAATTTCTGTTAGAGAACGCGTTCGCTCTGGTAGATTGTTGGGCCGACTGCAACGCGCGTGCCCCAAATTCCGAATCAAGTCGGTCCAATTTCACGAACATTTTTAATCCGATCGACGATGTTTCTATGACGCTTCAAATGTTCATTTCATTCGTCGCGACCGTGCTGCGATGTCCACTAGATTGAAAATGCGTTTTTGGCGAACTACGAATGTTCGTGTCCAAAAACAACATTCCGATTCGTTATCGGAGCAGGAGAATACGTCACATTCAAATGGTTATTCGGGCATGTGCTCGGCGTTCGGGCTGGTTTCCCGGCTAAATCTCCATCATGTCATAAAGCATTTAATTAATGTAAGTAATCCGTGCAAACAGTGAATTATTCGGCACTGTAAACTAAATCGGAATCTAGCTTTGTACCTGTTAGCACTGTATAAACTAAACTAAATCTAGCTTTGTACTAGTCATAGTACCATTTCAGTGATAGTCTTTGTGGTAGTTTCCGTCCGTGTTTTCGCCGATATTCAATATTACAGCACCGCTTTCCATTGACCACCGATTCTTCCTCATTGACGACGATTGAAATTCGACGGCATTTGAGCTTTGATAAACATCGCAAATATATATATATATC
>VBVR01001887.1:0-26536 GCA_011638315.1 Tetramorium parvispinum
ATTGTACAATTATTATACAAGTAATAGAAAAATTTTTTTTTTATTTTTACATAACTTTGCGTCATTATTTTGTCAATATTTATAACTTACAATTGTAAAATTCTATTTCAGCAAAAGATACGCGTTTTGCAGAATCATCTTAAGGCAATTATTGCATCCGTTTCCTATCTGGGATCCTAATTATCATAATCATAACAGCCAACGAGATTGATTTAAGCATCACTGTTATAGAAAATTGAAATTTTTTGAGATAATAAGTAATAAGATAATAACAAATAGAAGTAGTAATAAACGCGTGCACAATAATTAGCTTCCTCTGAAACGTCAAGCTAATTATTGTGCACGCGTTTATTACTACTTCTACTTGTTATTATCTTATTACTTATTATCTCAAACAATTTCAATTTTCGTTTAAAGGGAATTTTTTTTTATGGAAACGAACTTCTAGAAGTCAAGTTTTCTGTGAGGGTCAATGCAAACATACACTTTATTTTTTTCCAATATAGTATAATCGTAAAATAAATTTAAATTATTATACAGAGTGCGACGTACATTCGCGTGTGTAGATATAAAGCGAGAAAGAATAGATGACATGATAGGTAGGAGATCCTGTCTGGAGTGTCTGACATTCAGACGGCTTGTTCTTGTGGCCTTTATTCGATACATCGAGTGGGAAAAAAGTAAGATTAATCTCGGACGTGTGATAAAATGTGTGTATGACGTGTTGGTCGTTCGAGGTATGTACAAATATTATCGTATGGGATCACATTTTTCTCTCCCTCTTCCTTTCTCTACGTATATATAAATGTATGTACATCGTATTTGGTACTATTCTTTTGGTAACATAAGGTGCACGAGTGCCTTTCGCAAAGTAAGAACGTAACAAGCAAATTCACCTTTCTCACAAAATTCACCGTTCGTCGTATCAAATTGCTTAAGTCGTAAATCGCGTCGCGCCACAGGACGTCCTCGAGACTATCGGATGTTCTCTTTCACTAAGAAATTCTTCAGCCGATTCGAAGTCGCTCATTCTCGCAGTGGAGAATGGACGAGATTTCGCATATTCTAATTTCGAGAGAAATTCGTGTCTAGAATTTTAATCCGAGTTCCAAACAAAAATGTCAGATACAATAATACATTTTGACATTATTTCCAAATCGACCGTGATTCACGTGAACATCCCGTGGTCCCGAGACACGGCATCCCGACGCATATGATATAATAAGTGATCATAATGATTTGTACAATCATATGCTGGACAACGCTGTTGCAAAACTATATATTCCCCTTCCCCCCGCTTAAAGTTAATGCTAAGGAGCGATATTCGTTAAAGTACGCCGGTCTTGCAATAGATCTGAGTACTGTTCCCACGTAGACGGATTCGGACGTGTTGGCTACGTATTGATGGCATTGGTGTCGAATGCGTTCACAATCACCTCCTCAGATTCCCCGACGGATGGATTATTGTTCAGTCCGGCCTCGGGGTTGTAGCCCGAGAACGAACAGGCAGGCGCGCTTCTGGCTTGAGTCACCACCGTCGCCTCGGGCAGAAGCGATGTACGCTCCGTCGCGCTTCCCCAGGTCTGTTGATATGCGCTGCGTCCACGTATCCTGCGGCTTAAAGATGAGCCGACGACGCCCAAGTGTTCCTTTATGTCGTTATGTACGTCAGAAACGTCCCACATCGCTCTGTGGGAGCATCAAAGATGAATCAAACGTATATTATATTAGTTTATAAGAAAAGAAACAATGTAATTTTGGTGCTGGTATGAATGTAAATTTGTTTTAATTGAAAAATGTACGCCTTAATTTGTCCAAAAATGCTTTATAAGTTTGTCTAATTTATTACCAATTGTTTTACATACCTAAATGCGTCCCACCATGCTTGACCCTGCGCCAAATTGACAAATGGTTTGTAGGAGAAGCTATAGTGATGTGCCACCGCGGCTAAGAACATCTCTATACAAATTAGGAAATCCTGCAATTTGGACGATATATTCCTGATGTCATCTGAGTTAGTTATTTTAAAAATACTCGATATGACGTCGAAATATACCAAGAGAGCTATTATCACTCCTTGACTGTGAACCAAAAATACAATGTATATTTTTCCATCTCGTTATACATTTTTTCTGAATTATTCATTACAGCGATACTTACAAAAACGAAAAGAACACAACAGCTTTGATGCATAAAAATTTTCCGATGGGTTTCATTGGCTTCAAGGCCTCTACGTTGGCACGGTAAAAGAGTACCAGACAGTACATGGCGACGAATTGCGACAGATTGTTTACAGCGATCATGTATGGGAAAGCGACGTCCCCCTTAAATTCACCTTCCCCATAGACGCCGTTCAGTTCACATATGCTACAAAATATGAAAATGTGCATTTAAATCGTAACACACAATATCAAATGTAGAGATCTCTGCTGATCACAATTCCTTACAATGATATTAAAGTTGATATAGGCCTAACAGCTGTATATTGTAAAATGCCGTGCTTGCACATATGTACAAATTCTGTGCCCATCTCCCAATCGGGAAGGCAGCATAAAGGGAACATATGATGCACTTGAGGAGAAATCTCCAGTCTATGCTCCAACTGGTGGTCAGCGTTCAGATAGGCCAATAGGTACATCATAAAATTGTATATTACATAAGCTTCGTAGCATTCTCTCAAGCTGTCCACATATATACTTCCTTCAGGATATACCAAACCTAACCACTATACAAATAGAAAGTTCATCAAACATTCACATGCATACTTTCAATGATATGCAAGAATTTGTAATTTTTTCTTACAGCGTTCACTGCATAGATGGGTACCATCCATAATATCCTGAAAGAAGAGAAAACAAGATTTAGTACTTAATTGTAGAAAACTATTAAAGTTAAAAATGTATGAATCTTGGCAAGAAATAACCTCACCTTATTATATATTTCTGCAGCCTAGGTTGCGTGTAATATATCATGTGCTGGATAATTTCATAAAAGGCGATGGGCAACGCCAGCAAAACGAAAGCACCACCCACCAGTGCACCCTGATCCTGGTTCTTAAGGCCATTCTTGATGGAGTTGACAAGCAAGATTGGTACTAGTATGACGATGAGCAGCGCATACAGGCAGGTCAACACAGGCAATATCCATAATCTCCAGCGCCGACAGATTGAAGCCATCACTCTCCTCGGATGCTTCGGGTACCGTCACATCATAACTTCAGACTGCGACCAGATCTGGTTCTGAAAATGCAAGCAACCACTAAAAACTTCACAGCAACAACTGCGTCTGTATTAAGACCGCGTTTTGCCAGCAGACACAATCCAGTTGCAGACTGTCAGAAACCAAGGCAGAATCTGTCATTTCGTAACCATTTAAGGCTGCGTTCAGAAACTTGGGTAATATTTCTAGCTTTCTATTTTTGTTACTGAGAATTGAATAAAGATAGAAGGATAGAAATTTTACTCGAGTGAAGTTTCTGAACACAGCCCAAATAGGATATGTCATTAAACGATCATCTATTCCATTGAAATGATTACAAGGTGGCAAATTTTAATTAGTTTCAATAATGAGTCTTTACATTTTCTTAACAAATTCTGTCGTACTTCTGCTCCGATTCTGCCAATCAAATTTTGTACTAGACACTCAGAAAACTCCGTTTTTAACAGGTTTGGCTATCCGGAAAGAAAGTGTGTGTAAAGTCCTACTGCACCGGAAAGTGAGGGTTTTCAGCTAGAAAATTAGACATCGTTCGGCCACAACTGCAAGGTTTACCCGTACAAAAACACGATACGCTCGCGATAATGCCGCTCGAAGTCTCTCCTTCACGGACCACGCTCCGTAACGTCAAACTCGGCAAAAAGAAAAGACCTTTGCGCACTATTGCGATGCACACGACAGAGAGAGGGAAGAGGAGGTGAGGTAGGACGCCGTGCGGGGGACAGCGGGGGAAATGAATCAGCTGAGTGACAGCGTAGGCGCGGGGATGTCTTCCTCCTCTAACCCCTCAGTCCCACGTCGCGCGGCTATGACGCGCCGCAGCGTGGCGTCTCACCGTTTTCGTAGCAACGACGACGACGATCGAGTCGAGACGTCCCGCCGAGCGTGTCGGCGGCGAGTCACCGGCCGTGGTGCTGACGTCGCGCCGGCTCGAAACACCGTAGAGTCACGCGCCACACGCACCTCGCCGCGGGTATGCTAATTTGACATCTCGCGATACTTTGCACGGCCATCGGGAACCGGAAGGTCGCGGCGCCCCCGCCCCTCGGCCCGCCACGAAGCGGTTGGGCCATGGGAGGGGGGAGCCGCGGGCAATCAGGGCCAGCAAGCCCAGGAAAATTTTTGTAATAAATGCACAATTATTGCTTCTTTTCATTCATAGCTTTTCGCGATACGTATGATAATTGCACAATTTAACAATTTTTACAATAATTATCAAATTAATTCTTGAAATGTATTCAATAATACGTGTGCTAAGATGATTTGTTTTAGTTAGACAATTATATAAGAATTTATTTTAGGCATCAATTTTTTAAAGATTGCTATGCTATATATGTTACAATAATTAAATTTAGAATTAATGCCTTTAAAAATTAGATCTAGACTTATTACACAATATATTATAAAATTAAAATGATGCTAAAATTGTTCTGCACGCGTTCCTATGTGGAAGGTGCGGTTGTGGAATCGCATCGTTCGACGGTTCGACGGCGGGGAAGCGGAATCGCGCGCGCCGACCGGCCTAGGGACTTCGGTCACGGCCGCGCGCATACGTTGGCCTACGCGGCGCCGCCGGCGGCCCGGGTGGGGTACTTCCGGTCGAATGGCGTCAGGAGCCAAGCACTGTTGTCACATTTTGCCCTACAGTGTTTCAATATTTCGCTTTGTTTATGTCGCCCCGCGGCCCGCGGCACGAGGACGCGAAGCCCGGCTGGGCGCGCGATTTACGCTGAACGTGAGGTGAGAACGAGCCCCGTGCTCCTTCTGTCCGCGCGCGGTGCGTGTCGAGGCGCGGCTGTGGATTTTCTCCGTGCGGCCCGGGTGCAGTGACCTTGGTCCTCGCTGTCATTCCCGAAGTACGCATCCCCGCGAAATTCAAACTCCGTCGCGGCCGTTTCCCGGCGTTCATGAATTAAATTTATCCACGTGGGTCTTTTTTTTTAATTTCTTTCCCTTATTTCGACGTTGCTCGGATTTAAAAAGTGCTAAAAAAGGTATATTATCTTAGTTGAAGCCTCCTGTCTGATAAGGAGGGATATTGTTTAATCTTGGCGGCGCATTATCTCGTTAGTCACGATGATCTTAGTGCTAACAAAAGCTTCGTGGTAATGAAAGATTAAAGAATATCATATTGCGTGTGAGAAGTGGAGTATAACTTTCTCGTTGATATAAATAGAGATTACTGTTACTGCGTACGTACAGAGTACAAAAATGATTTTTATTATCACCTCACAACGATAAAAAGATTAATAAATAATTAAACGCGTTATTTTATTGCTAGAGAATAGTTGGAAATGTATTGTGTATTTGTTATTTGGAAACTTACATGAAAATGGATTTTACTGCAGTGATTGACAATAGTTGCGGTTCATTTGATGCTACACCCAGGTAGAACGTAAAACTTGTAATGATATCATTGATGATGTCATTTTGATTTTATTCGTCACTTAAAAATCTTTAAGCCATTTTTAATGTCACTTTGATGTCATCGTGATCCTTTGTTCTAGAAAATGCTTTGAGAAGTTGCTGTCATTAAAAGAAAAGAAAAGAATGCTTTGAAACATTTATAGCATCAAGTAAACAGCAATATTCTAATAAATTCATAAAATATAAACTTTCGTTAATTTAAACAAAAGTTATTACATACACAATATGAAAATGATTTTAAAATCATTACATGACAATAGTAAGATCAATTATTTTAATTCTATGTACACTGGAATTGATTATTCCATTTTTGCTTTGATTTATTTTTAATCGTAAAGAGTTAATTTTCTTATACTTTTTCTTATGCTTCAGATTCAGCAGCTATAGATTGCTAAAAGCTTGCGAAGGACAGTCGCTAGTCACTGGATCCAGAATACTCAGTTATGGAAGTTACGGAGGAGGCGCAGGCGGTGCTCCTGGAGGGAATGGAGGGGGCTCAGTACATTACTATTCAGAGGGCCGATGGGGAGTCCTTGAGCAAAGGAGTGCCGCTGCTGACTCTGAACGGTGAATTGATCTCGGAGGGCATGGTCGTGGACATGATCAACGCCGGCGTCGGCACAGACTACGGCACGGGCACGCAGTATTACGAGGCGGACGACTTGCTGCCCCACGAATTGACAGAGGTTGTGATATGCTACTTAATGCCCGTATGAGACTGTATATTTATACCTTGCACGTAGAATGTGAATTGTGTGATGCAGGAGGACCGTAGACTCGCCGCGGCCTTGGTCGCGGTGCAGCTGCACCAGCAGCAGAAGCAGCAGCAGCTCCACATCCAGTCGCAACACGACGACCCTACTCTGCCGGACGTTTCGCACCTCGAGACCCTAACGCCGGTGAATTCGTACGCCATTCAAGCGGTGCCGGAGCCCAACACTGCGCCGTCCGTTTACCCATCTCTGCAGCCCTTCAAAAGGATCACGCAGAGCGTAAAGCAGGAGTTCATCAACGTTAAAAGCGAATATGACGTTGAGGTTTCCACAGAGAGCAGCGAGGATGCCACGTCGGCGTCCGGACCCAAGAGAACTCTGCCGCACAAGAAGAGGATACCTCGTAAGCTGAAGCAGCAGCAGACGAAGAAGAACGCGGCGCGGAAAGACAATAGCAAGTCGAGTCAACAGAATGCGACAATTGAGTTGACTAGCGAAGCCCAGGCTAATGTATTCAAGTGCGAATTGTGTAGTTCTAAGTTTAGCAGTCAGTTGAAGTTCTTCGAGCATTTAAAGGTATTACAGAGAGAAATTAATTAGGCGCGTTTAATACATATCTTTACAAAATAAAAAGTAATAGAATAATTTTAATAGGTGCATTACGAGCCGGTGAAACAGGAGACGCGAATAGCTCAAGCGACAAATACTAATATCACGATATCAATACCGGAAACAGTACACAGTCTAGAAAATACTGTAATCGAAGAATTTAGCGAACCTGAAGATCTTATGGAGGGTATTCGAGGCGTAGGTAAGAGGAAATATCTTTAATGTTAATATTTTTTTTTAACTGCGATGCAATTGTAATTAGTTTTTCTTGCAGTGGAAGAAACTGGCGCACATATCGACGACGATACGGATTCTCCGCTGCCCAATACGAACAACGAACCGACCATATGGACCATCACCGGCGTCACGGAAGAGGTACAACAGAGGGACCAACAAATAAGACCACCGGCCGTTAATGAGAATAAAAGCCCCGACGAGAAGGTTAAGACTGACATTCCACAGACGGCCAAAAAAAAGAAATCACCGAAAACGCGAAAGTCAAGTTCGTGATCCTTTCTTTCTTCCGGAAGTTCTTGATGTGCTGAAACTAGAGAAATTAAAAAAATAATATTCTCTTATAGGTGACTACGAAGTAATGTGTCCTCAGTGCAATCGTGTTTTTCATCATAAAAATAGCTTAGTTTATCATATGCGATCTCATAGCGGAGAACGGCCGCATCAGTGCGATATTTGTAATAAACGTTTCTTTGCTGCTAGCGCGTTGAAGGTAAACATCGATGTGCAAGGAGTACAATTAATTTTATTAATATAACATAACATAATATAAAAATATCTAATCTCTTTGTTGTGACTAATAGGTACATAAAAGACTTCATAGCGGCGACAAACCGTACAAATGCGAGGAATGCGGGCGACACTTCCGACAATGGGGCGATTTGAAGTATCACTCGACGAGTATCCATTCGGAGCACAAGCATTATCAGTGCGAATTTTGCTCTAAGCAGTTTGCCCGGAAATATTCCTTGATTGTGCACAGGCGTATTCACACCGGCGAGAAGAATTACCGCTGCGATTATTGCAACAAAACGTTTCGCGCGAGTAGTTACTTGCAGAATCATCGGCGCATTCACACCGGTGAGAAGCCGCATCCGTGCGTGGTGTGCGGCAAGCCGTTCAGAGTACGAAGTGACATGAAGAGACATATGCAAACGCACTCCCGAACGAAAACGAATGACAAACAGGCGAATAGAAATCTGACGGGGAAAAACACGGAGGAGTTGGAGGGCGATAAAGGAGCGCAGGCAAAAACGATTCAGGACCTCGTGAGAGATCTGAAACTGGAGGTCGAAGCGACGGGTGTTGTAGAAATCGTTCCGCCGGATGACAATCCGGAAAGTATCTTGCCACATACAGGCGCACAAAACTTGGAATATACCGTGACATCTACAGCAGACACTGTAAATGCAGACAGGGATCCTCTGGAAGCGGTTGTGCGAACGACTGATAATATGTGAGTAGAATCATTTATACATCTCGATTGAGACTCGATCAATAGTAAAAGATCTTTCTTAATTAATCTATTATGTTTTTGCAGGCCATATTTTTTTATGTAATTTTGGAAGTTTCAAGAAAAAAAATGTATTCCATTACATGACAAGATTGATTATTTATGGAAATCGGCACTCAAAACGGTCTGTAATGCAAAGATTATGTATATTAAGATTAATTTACGACTTGTTTTATAATAGTAAATCGGGCGTCTTCCTTCGGATTAGACTTGAGTTCCCATTCTTCAAGAGCGTCCAGAATTTTTATTTTATGGATTAAATCGTAGGCCGCATTCAGTCGCGGGAGAATTAACTTCAAGACTCTAGATATACTTCCTTCTGCTACTTTTGTGGAAAGATTTACGTTTGCAATTGTTTTACGATTTTATAATAGTAAATCGGGCGTTTTTTAAATTATCATAATTTTATTCTAAAATAAAAATTATGTACAATTTTATAAGTATTGTAAGATCTAGAAGGCAATGTTTGAAATTTGAAAGCAAACAACCGGAGACAAATGCCATTTTAAGATTTGACGAGTTAATTGCATTAACGCACTGCCTATAGATAATGTATGACATATTTTCCAGTTTCTAAGAACGAATAAGTAATTCGTGTGAGATTGACTAGAGAACTAAATTGTTTTCTAAGATTATACATATATATATGTGTATATATATATGTATACACACATACGCACACATATGTATTATACGTAATTAACATTAACCGTAATGTACATTTTTAAAACTAGAATTGTACAATTGTGTAATTGTACAATTTAGCGATTTATATGTATTGTGAATCGACGTTAAAAAATATATTTTCTACTTGAACGTATTTATAGAAATACATTGGTCCATTTTATTCGCAATTTCCGTCTAAATAGGCGCGGGTATTAGAGTTGGCACACTTACGTCACCTTTACCGATGAAAATTTGTAAGATCGTAGCCAAATCCTTGGATTCGAGGGCATCTTTTAGCTTCGCCGTAGCCTCCTTGCCACTGATTCTATTATATCACGAAATATATTGTTAGAATTAGGCCATGATAAAAATTCCTATCTGTACCTTCGAGATCGCTTCGCTCGTTCCCAATCTACGTATAAGTCAGTAACGATAGCGTGCAGTCTGTTCAGAATTTCAGTGTCCTTCGCCATAAGCGATCTAATCTCCGTCTCCTTCTCCAACAGCTCTTGGTACTCGGAACATAAGTTTTCCTTCGGATTGGACTTGAGTTCCCATTCTTCAAGAGCGTCCAGAATTTTTATCTTATGGATTAAATCGTAGGCCGCATTCAGTCGCGGGAGAATTAACTCCAAGACTCTAGATATGCTTCCTTCTGCTACTTCTGTGGAAAGATTTACGTTTGCGATTGTTTTACGATTTTAAAGAGAACCAATCATTTTCAATATTTTTATTAATTACCGCAGAATACGTCTAGCTTTATCTTTCGTTTCGTCGCTTCCTTCGTCAAGACATCTCTGAGAATTATGATACTGGATATATTCTCGCCGAGAAAAAGCGCGCTCCCTTTTCTGCAGTTTATTAAAAGATTAATGATGAATACAGGTCTGATATTACGTTACAAACTTACTTGTATTTGCATTTGAGGACTGTTCCGATAAAGGACGACATATATACTAAAACAGCTTCACCCTCATGAATATGAGGTCTTTCTGGCACATCTGGTAACGTTAAAGAGAGCCACGCGTGCATCTGGAAAGAAGAACATGGAAACCGTTTCTCTCACGACAAGATATCCAAAATAAAAAACGTACCTCGGCAATAGTAAAATTGCCGTTTAGTTTCAATTCATTAAACGGACCACTGGATGCAATATTATCGTCATCATGCTGCCTGACATGCAGAGATAAGGCGTAAATAGGAACTGAGATTTTACGGCAACGCTTCGGCTGTACCTGAAAATTATCATAGATATTAACAAAATACACTTAGAATTTGAAAAACAACGTGCAAAATACCTGAGATGTTACATAGATCTGCAAGGTACCCGGCTGACCCTCGATGGACCTCAGTCGCATTTCCAGACGATTTGTATTAATCTATTTGTAAATTATTTTTCATGAAGCTCATACTTTTAAAAATATTATTAAAATTCAAAAAGAATTCTGTATCGTTTCCCGAGCAACACATATTGGTTGGTCAACGGTTAGCCAATGTTGGACAATCGTTGGCCAACCAATATGTGCTGCTCGGGTTCAGAAAATTGCGTATACTTGGCATCGATAAGTAGCAAGAACAAAATTGCCATCCTTAGGATCGCAAGCAGACAAGCTGACCACTGCGCTATTACTTTCAGTCTCCAACAGGTCGATGGGCGTGTCAGATTGTATCAGAATATTATCGATCGATGCATCCAGCTCTACAGATAGGGAATACGAAGCGTCTTCTTTGTGCAGCACCATCCTGTGAATCGATTTTAATTGAAATTTGAAACCTGATTAAACAGTTTTATATTTGTAAAAATAACTTTGCTGCGATTACTTATGATTCACTGCTAATATCAAGGGTGCCAGAGGATCTGGCATAAAACTGGCTGACTCTTTCTCTTCATTAAGCCTCTCTTGCAATTGTTGTATTTCTAGCTTCAGCTTGGCCAATCCGACGTCACTTTGTGCAGCTTCTAGCAGACCAGGAGGACTGGTAGTCAATCCGAATACTCGGCCTGAGTAAGTCGTGACGAGAACCTCAGGGTAATTGGCGACGCCGATTATCCCGCCCACGACTGTACTAATACTTTCGCCGGCGTTCTGTAATAATGCATCTCGAAACTATGATAGTTTATGATTTAATTCAAAAACTACGATATGGCCACGATCACTCACGTAGTGATAGCGCAGAGTGGACGATACATCCTCATCGGGAAACGTATATACCTCGACGACTCCGTCTTGTCGACCAACGAGGATGTCTATACCGTCTTGTAACTGATAAGTGTCCAACGACGTAATTTCCGAGCCTGTCGAAGTCAACAGCCAGGTGATTCGAAGAGTTTTGTTGCCCTGGAGGATCAGCAGTCCAACTCTACCATCCGCGGTACCGACTAAAACGCGATCCCTCGCGTCTATTTCTCCCTCTCTGAAACGAGGATAACATGAAATAATCACTCGAAATGCTGTGGGTGGAAGAATTAATAATACCTGTATATGGAAAGTACTGTAGGAACGCTTGGCAATCTTAAAACCGTTGGATTACTCGTGCCGTGTAAAACGCGCACCTGGAAAGCAGATTTGTACTAATGAATCAGCTACAAAATGCATTCTGGATTTGCATTTCCTAGAAAATAACTCTAGATTTCTCCCTCTTTCTGCTCAGAAGAGACATAAGATCTAAAGCCGTCGTAGAAACTTTACAAGAATAAGAAACTCCAGGTAAAATCGCGAGAATATTAATAGTAATTTTCAAGAATAGAAACAATCAAGAAATCAACTTTTATTTTTTAACAGTTTTCGGTATAGTTTTCTTTAGCAAGACTACACTTCTTGACTGGAATCTATAAAAAGATGATACTTTCTGGATAGATTCTCAAATCACGCTTGAAGTCTATCACGTTGTCTTACCGCGTGATCCGCACAAGCTAAAATAGCGTACACTATGTTGCCATCTCCGGGCAAGAGCACGACGTCGTGCAAGGTTTCTCCAGCCAAATATGAATCAGCATCCTTGCAGTCTCGGTACCGGTGATAAAGATCGCGCGCGCACGCCGCCAGATCAGGACCAAGAACGTACCTACACGAGGACGTTTTCATAATGATAAACATTTGTTAATCACGTTGAAGGTATCATCATAATATGAGTTAAATGAACTTACATCGCGGAAATCGGATCTATAAGATTGGTATCAAATTCCAAGAACAGCTTGCCCTTTCTCGTGAATCCCTTCACGGAGCTGCCGTACGCGAGAAAAATCTTATCTCTCACCATGCCTATCGAGCCACCAAGGACCATTTTCTGGATTTTTGGACCGGGCAAGGATTTAAACGACAATTGCAGTTCTCCCTTTTTCATGCCTGTCGAAGGAAGGAATAATTTTATATACTTCTTCACATTTCGCCTTATAATATTTGTTTCAATAATGACATTAATTTTGTTTGATATTCATTGCGATATTTGTTATCAGAATTAATATTAAAAATTGAATAATAATCATTTATTCATCAATCAATTACTGTTAATTTGTAGCACCTTTGCATTGGATAAAACTAGAGGATACATATATTCATACCGTAAATATGCAGCACGCCATCATGATCGGCAACAGCGAATTTCTGCGGTTGCCTCGTTGCCTCATGAGGTGGAAATATTATGGTTGTGCCACGTGAGGTCACTCCCACCGTCGTGTAATCTACCCTCGACAGCGCCAACGTCATCGTGGGTTGATCAATCAACTGATCTTGGAATTGTCTTACTAACAAAGCCGATTCGGCTCAAATTACCATTGTTTATCGTTCTTTTTTTTTACATTAGTACGTCGATTTCGCGAGTTCCGGCGCAAAGTAGCAAAGCGAGAAGTTCCGAGGCGGCGGTAAAATAACGCCACGATCGATTTAACCATGACGACGCACGGCACAACAAATCGCTTTCCATAAAATTGCGGTAAAAGATAAAATATCTATCGATAAAAATGCGCTAACTTTTCCGCGCGTAAGCTTCGAATTCGAACAATCGTTTATCTCGCGCAGATTCAAAATCAAATCAAATTTCAAGTTGATTTTGCATTCAAGTTCGAGAAGTATCGACTTCTCCGACACGACCCAATCTTTCCAAAGAAATCTCATTGAATCGCGGAAAAATTAAAATCGTCCATTGATAACGACGCAATATTTATCGGCGACATGCATTTTTATGTGCAATCAAAAAAAAATTGTGATTTTAAATAATTCTTATTCCAGGCAAGTTCGAAATCGAATTGGGATTCAAATTGATTTGACTTTAAAGTATCGAAAAGTATCGATACATCGATGACGAATCGAGAATCGAGAGTACTCGAGAAAGCGAGAGCCTGCATGGTTTTTGAAATGATACAAAGGTAGGCGTCGATTCGTTCCCTGGAAATTCGAAATAAATGTTGTAACATATCCAGAAATCGCGCGGCCTGCTGCTATCTCGTATGATATTTCAGCGAGCATTAGGAAGACATCAAACAACGAGGCTTCGCTGCATTAGAACAACGGTTCGACGAGGCCTAACCTAACTATGAGCAACAAAACTAACAACAACGGTAAGTTCAGTGGAGTTTCTTTGATATTTTTTGTCACGATCGGTTCGATCCAGTTTTCAAACAATAAATTACAATCAGAACGTCCTATATATGCGAAACATTGGCCACAGGGGAGATAGATCCCGTGCAGGAGCAGCTGACCGGGCGAGTACGGGAGGTTGGAAACTACGCGATCTGGAGTCTGTCCAGCTGCAAGCCGGGATTCGGCGTGGACCAGCTTCGCGACGACATCACGGAGACGTATTGGCAGTCGGACGGGCAGCTGCCACACCTGGTGAATATACAGTTCAAGAGGAAGACGACCATTCGTGACATATGCATCTATACGGATTACAAGCTGGACGAGAGCTACACTCCCAACAGGTAGAGATATTTCTCGTTGCTTGCAGATCTCTGTGGGTGATCTGTTTGGCTGTTATTGATCAATTACGTTCTGACTGATTTGCAGGATAAGCATAAGAGCTGGGACCAACTTCAACGATCTGCAAGAGGTGGAGGTAATGGACCTGAATGAGCCAAGTGGATGGATAGTGATCCCCATTAAAAACATCAACGATCGGCCTATTAGGACATTCATGATTCAGATTGCGGTCATCAGTAATCATCAGAACGGCAGGGACACCCATATGAGGCAGATTAAAATTCACAGCCCCGCGCAAGATATTCTTGGCCCACCTGCGCCTTACATTCCGGGGCAATTTCTCACCAATGAATTTTTACGCTACGCCACTATTAGATAAGATATTTGTAAATTAAATTTCCTGAACATATAGACATATATATAAAATAAAATTTTATTAATATTTAATTTAGCGTATTTATAAACACTTTCATTCTCAGTCACTTATTTTATTCAATTTGTTTTATTATCTATGTACTTATTCGGAATGAATTGATGTTCTATTTATCGAAGAATGAGAAATTCTGAGGCTCCTGTATATATGTAGCGCGATTATATTGGTATTCATGTATACCTGTTACAGACTGGAATCCGGAAAGGTAGAAACTATGTACAGAAAAAATTGTAAACACGATGTTATTGGATGGCGAACTCGCGTTATGAACTCGTATTATCAGTCGTGATCAACACCTTTGAGAGACTACTTTGTACGAATATGTTACAAGAGCTGCTTCTGATTTTCACGTTAATATGTGTAACACAGTGCGAACATGCTCCTTATTCAACGAAAAATTTGTATGCGATACTTGCTCATACGACGGATCACTTCAAAAATCTCAGTAATGGTAAAATATTAATTTTCTTCTACTTCTAAAAATTAGTATAAAAATTACCATTTTTATTTATGAAACATTTTTAGCGTACGATGTATTAAATAATGATACTTCGAATAATATTGACAACGAAATTGCAAAATATATGAATGATACGGCCAAAACGATCCTTCAGAAAAGCAAGCGTCAAAAGAGGGGCTTTCAGAATGAATTTGATAAAGGTGAGCAAAAAATTTCATACGTATACTTGTGCAAAAATCCTGTGAGATTAATTGAAAGAAATTAGATAAGTTATATTTAAGTTAGTGCTTTTATACAATTGTATCAATCTGAAAGTTTGCTGAATTTTCCTTCTATTCCAAAAAGCTCCTTGAATGCGTGTTGACAATCGTGATCAGTTAGGTACTTGAGAAGTTGGCCCATGTCGTTGTGACGCTCAGTGGTGGGAAAGGAGACTTCTTGGAAGTCCGTAAACTTGCGCATTTTATCTACATTACTGCAATCTTCGTCTTTCTCGAGTAATTTTATTAATATCTTGTGCCAGTTCATGGTTCTAATCTGCAAAAGGATTACATAAACGTGAAATATCCTTATTATATTAAGTATTAAGCTACGGAAGGAATCATTATTAACTTACTTTCTGCCAGCAGTAGTCGCAATCTTCCAGTATTCCCTCTATGCAAATTATCCCCGGTTTGCCGGCCAAGCAGAAACCGCTGAGAGAGTTCTCTTTCGCCAAGTTAGCCACGTCCCGTCGTTTGAACTTGCTGTATATGTGATGACTGTAGATCCAATATCTTGAGAAAACCACTGGAGCCCGATCTTCCGTGCTGCTTTTACTCGCGTCACTGTGCTTGACCGCTTGATTGCTTGATGCTTCGAGATAAGTTTCGGCATTGTCCTGCAGCCACGATATCAGCGTGTAGATGCAAGGCTCGCCCGCCTCCTGAGCCTTGACAACGACGGAGAGTTCCTTGTTCAGCAGGCACTGCTGCATTCTGTCCAAGCAAGAGCTTCTCGCATAAATTTCGGGCTGCTCCTTTGGGTAATTGGTTGGCAAGTTCACCAGCAACTCAATACTTTCCTAATAACACAAGCAACGTATTAATAACGCAACTAGCTATACGTGGCTGGCATATGTAGAAAAACAATTTGGAGAACATTGAGCAAACAGTTAAAGGCACACAATGATATGTCACATAAGTAAATATTATATTACACTGTTCAACGGGATTGCGATAGCGTACTCCAGCCATCGTGGTGGGTCCCGGTCGGAACACTCGATGTATTCGTTGATATCAGCCAAAACTCCATAGTCCGCTATGGTCAATTCGGTCGGATAGACGGACTGCAGTGCCTGCAGTTCGCTCACCTGCGCTGTTAGATTCTCTGTCACCTCTTCCGGAGTAGACATGCCTCGAACGACAATACATACAGGATGACGGATCAGTCCGCTTCACTACGCTCGGTTTTTAATGATAGTCGGGTTGGCCGAATCGAAACGATAATACGAAATATACTGGTGTATATCAGCTAGACGTTGAGGTTATCGAGAGATCAGCTGATGTTGACGTTGTCAGTAGGAAATTCTGCGCGGCTGCGTTTCGAAATTGGAGCAGGTTGCCGCGTGTTTATATCTTTTATTATATTTCTTCGTTTATTAATTTGTTCTAAGACTTTGTAAAAATTGTTCTTATTTTATCAAATTTTTTTATTTGAAAAAATTCTATTTGAATTTATTGTAAATGAAACTTTCTTAAAGAAAATATATTTAAAATAGTCTCAAAATATTCAAACATTAAATCAAAACCGAGAGTAAAATACTGGAAAATTTTTATGAGAATGCAAGGAATTTTTAAATATAACAACGCTCATATTTACAGAGTATCATTTCTAAAATTTACTAAATTATAGATAAATATTAACGATATTTTTTAACAATCACCTATTTTATTTATTATTCTAGATTTTGTCATTTCTTTATAAGACCGAAAAAATCATCGGATGTAATCGAATCCTGTAGATATGTTGAGCTGAGAAATGCATTTTATGAATTTTTATTTTATTGTAATTTCGAACTTTGATTTTATTTACAGGTGTAAATGTGTTGCAAGGTTTCGAAGAGACCTTGTTACTCGATTTACCGGACTTTCAAGATACAGCCTTCTTTTCTATACAAGATACACATCAATTGCTCTCGTTCGTAGCTGCCATCGACTCCTCAAACATTTTCCTTTATCAATTGATTGTATGTTGATTACAGTTATATTCAATCATATTTTATTTTATACCGGATTATTTTATGTCACAAAAACATTGTCCTCAAAATAATAATAATAATGTCTTTCAGGATGATAAAGCTCAACTCGTCGAAATGTATCCACAATCTAACGGAAAACGAATAATCGTAAATAATTACAACGCTGGTACGTTCGTAGTCGTGCAGAAAGATACCGATGGAGTCGTCATTCTGCGCCTCAGCAAAAACGAAAACGGAGGATATGAATTGCAATTCAAGCAAGAATTCGAAATACCCGGAGTTGTGCATATGAATACGTGGCTCGGAATGAATCAGCTGTACCTGGGAATCGCGTCGGAAACGAGAATATTCATATACGTCTGGCTTGGAGAGAACTTCGACAAGATCGACACATTGCCCTACGGAGCAAAAAAACTCTTGCCCTTCCAGAACAAAAGCTTCATGCACGTCGTCGTCGTAGGATCGCTCACAAAGATACTCCGGTTTTCCGTGCGTTCTAATAGATTTATAGAAATGCAGAAATTACATTACGCTAACGACGTCAGTTCGTTTCACTTCAAAGAGGGGCATTTCGAAGAGCGCTTTGTAGTTTTGGCCGGTAACGAGTCTACAATCTTGTATAAGGAGATGTACGGCCGCTTTGTACCGTTTCAAAGAATCGCTCCGACGAGGCGTATTTATTCCCTGACGATGGGAAACACCGTCATTCTTTTCTCATTGAAGCAGGATACCGTTGGAATTTATCAGTACAACGGTTGGGCATTTCTAGAATTGCTCACGAAATTATCAAACATTCGGCAAATTCATTCTATTCGCTCGGACGACGAAGATGTGCTAGTGACGCATAACCAGGCCGGAGAATGGAAGTTTTTGAGGCCCACTTGGGTCGCAAAAAAAACATGGAAATCCTTGCAGGGCGAAATAGCTGCTTGGTGTTCCGAGACAAAGCAAAAGGCGTCTCAGAGAACCTTGGTAAAACTTTCAGATTTAAAGAGTCCCGTGATTTCGAAAGTGCACATCGATCATCTTCGTGTACAAAACGTAAGTCATTCTCATCTTCTATCAATTTAAATAAAAAAGAATTTTATCTTAAATTGTTCAATAAAAATCCAAATGTTGCCAGATAAATAATTATAACGCAAATGAATTGGTCCATTTGGCGGAGCGGTACAAGAGTACAATTGACAAATTAAATCTGACGCACAGCCTCTTGGCACAAAGAACAGAAGATGCCAAAAGATCCAAGAATACAATTTTGCATGGCAAAAAGATCACAGTCAAGTGTAAAACGAATTGTTATGTTCATCGTATAATTACGGATGGCGGAATTAAACCTACTGCTAAATACGAATCGGAACCTAATCAGACCCTACAGTATGACTATTTGAAAATAAAAACGATAAATAACTGGAAATGCCCGGTTCCTAATTTTAAGATAGATGATATATTCGTTAAGAAATCTCTTAACGGGTTACTGATACAAGACCTGCAAGAGAATACTTTGAAGGTTTCAGGAAATCAAGTCATTTCAGGTAATTTAATCCATTATATGTTGGTTTCTTCTTTATTACGTTTAATATATTGTTATATTATAATTGATATATGGATTTTAGCTCATCAGACGTTCACCAATTTGCACGCGACGAACGTTTCGATTCCGTTGGGCATTGCAACAAAAAACACTACCCAAAGACTGTTTATGAAAGAGGCAAAAGTAAAAGATTTATATATCACCCAGGACGCATGCTTTTTACCATTAAATGGTTCTATCACTGAAATGAACACTTCAATAACCGCAGCGAAAGTGAGAGTTACAGGACTTGTCGAAGTGTCAGGCAAAATAATAGGCAAAGAATTCGAAAGATTAAATCCTTTTAAAGGGATTTTTACACCGTTCACAGTGCATGGTGATCGCTTCTTGCAGAACGTGACGTTTAGAAACTTTGCCAAAGCTAAAGATATCATCAGATCTCGTGGAATGTCGGTGAAAGAAATCTTAGAGAATAGCGTACCGCTAGATTCTAATATATCGACGCATTTGATATTATCCAGCGATAAAACAGTAATTATTTTTAAATCTATATCTGTGGGTACATGTGACAATTTCAAATTTACTTTACATTTTCATTTTCAGGAATGGAGCAATGTGATTCTATCGGACTTAGATACCGCGATCTGGGTAACAAAGAATTCTACTGAACCTATTGTTATTTCTGGTACAAAATATACGAATAACAGTGTCGTTTTGTCAAACGCTATTTATGAAAAACTTCCTATTCCAAAGTATATACATATACATTTTCTTGTTCTATGAAGGATATAAATTGTTTTAGATTTTCTAAAAATATATACTTGCAGACTGACGATTCCCCTATGTGCTGAGAATGTTATTACCCCGGAAATTATAACTTCTCCGATAAAAGTGGATGATATAATTGTAAAAAATTTAAATGTCTCGCACGTTCTTGGAGCTCGTAATTTAAATACAACCGTTTTCGATTCGGTATCAGCTTTACAAAACGTTGACTTTTCAGCGAAGCAATTCACAGGTCAAGTTTTCGTGAAGAATATATCAGTATCAGAAATTAAGGGATTAAATCTAAGAGGTAAAAAATAACTTAAATTCGTTTAAGTCTTCACACTATACTTATAATCTATATTATCTATATTGTGTAGATCTGAAATTTGAAATGAACGGGTCGGTAGGTATAAATCACTTCAAAGGACCAGTAAATATTAAGAAGCTTATCGTTAAAAATCTTGAAACGCCAGCCTACTTCAATTTATCTTTACCTATCAGAGTAAAGAATGTAATCGTAAAAGGGGATAGCAAAATCGAAAAAATCAATAACATAAATATACAATCTTTTATGGAAAATGTACTAAAGCTAGACGATCAAATATCTTTAGAACATGTAACATTCGGTAAGTTTAACATTTAATATTTCCTAGTAATTTGAAATAAATAAGAATTCAATGCGCAATTATCTTTTTTTTAATTTTGTTGCAGCTCGTGGTTTTACAGCAACCAACGTGTATGCCTCCAACTCGACGTTAAAACTTCCACATTTAGATACACAACTCAATATGGGTTCAAAACAGATTTCCACGACTTTAACGGCAGATGCAATAGACGTGCCTCAGACTTTTGGTTACATCGCGAGTGATGTTCCAGCAACATTTATTGTACAAGGTACATAATAATGGAATTTATTAGTTACTTATTATGACGAAAGGAGATTAAGTGTAAATATTTCTATTTTAGGATCAGTTAGATTTTTAAAGGAACCAACTATACAAAATATAAAAGATGTAAATCTGAAGCAATTATCTGAGACTTTATGGATGACAAATCAAGACACAGTTTTATCTGGTAGCAATATATACCTTAAAAACATAATTCTGGAAGGAGAAGTCGTAATAATGGTAAGAAACACTGATTGAATGTAAGATTTACTTATTTAAAAATAGATAATATTAACTAAGAATTTAATCGTTCTTTCAGCATCCGAATAATTCGTTGAATGTACAAATATGGCTGAACATGCAGTGCAAATTGTTAAGCAAAACGAAACAACAGTATATTGCTGTAATTTCGTCGTTTAAGAACGTCGAGGTGTCTACTATCAAAGCTACTGATAATTCAACTCTTCACTCTTCAGACTTGAATTTGAATAATTTGCTGACTAATTCCCTGATGAAAAATACGCCACAAATTATAGATGCTGCATGGCATTTTGAAGAATTGTACATCAGTAAGGCAGTTTTAACAGAAAATAGTAATATTGTGTCAATATTTAAAAAAAAGAAATTAATTATTCTTTTATTCAATTTAGATAATATGAGTTGGGATGGTAAATTTAATGGTATTGATTTAAACAAGGACATCGTTAGGCGTGACGCAAAACAAAATATTGTCACCGGGAAGAAAACGATATTGGGTTTGAAAACTAAAAATCTCCGAGCATTAAATATAAACTTTTCGAATTTTACTAAAGATGCTTTAACTCAAAGATGTCAAAAACTGTCCATCATTAAGGGTCGAAAAATCTTTAATAACATTACTTTGAACAATTTAAGGTAATTGATATTTTTGCTAGAGTTAACAATATATTCTTATTAAATATATTATTAAGAACTTAATTTGTTCTCTTTAGCGTCTCAGGTACGATTATGGGTCGCAACATCGACGATACGTTACTCAAGTTCGGAAATCAAACGCTATTCGGCACCAAAAGAATACAAGGCGAGCTTAATGCACCATCTCTTATTGTTGATGGCACCGTGAATGGCGTAAATTTAACAGAGTTAACAAACAAGCAACTGAAGAAATATGAAGCGGTACAGACGATAGAAAGTGAACTGGATTTTAGGAACAATTTGGAAATTCACGGAAATATTACAATCGGTGGACTCTACAAAGGGATAAGCTTAGCAAATATTAGTACTCAAAATAATATAGATATCTTGAATAAAATGACGGAAGTCTTAGCATTGACGGAAGATGTAACAATTGCATTGCAAAGTAAGTTATACATTTAAATCATTAAACGTTGTTTGAGTATTGATAATATTAATCCGATAATTAATATACACAAAAAAAACAATAATTATTGTTTTGTATGCAGATCATGCTATTTATGTGAACAAATTTGAAGTGGTAGACGAAAATGTATTACAAATCGCTTCTAACACTTCTAACGCAGAAGACATGAAGTACATGAACCTTAACAGTACTTGTCTTTGCGAGTCAGAAAATAATACCTTATTTTGCAACGATACGGAAATATTGAATATTGTAGCCGATACAAATATCAGTACGTTTAAGACTAAGAAATTGATACTGCTGAATAATACTGCGTTTTTAGTATTAGTGTCAAGAGATTTCGTCTCAATTTATTCAAATACCGATACGGAACAACTTTATCAGGTAGCAGGTAAGTCTCATAAAAAAATATTATTTACACTATTTACAGTAATAATAAGAGATTGTAACGTTACGGAATGTTTGACAGGATTATATGTGCCTGATATATTTGATGTATCTATTGAATCGATTGATAATTCATTGTGGATTTTTTTGCGACTGTCCGAAGAAACTTTGATATTGCGTACTCACGCGTGGAACGAACTCGAGCAATACGTTTTACCAGGCTCGGATTCGTTTGTAATCAGTAAGACGCCAAATAACCAACATCTGCTAATACGATCTGACGGCATGTGGAATCTTGGAGGGCTTTTCCGTCCTGAGCACATTTTTAGAATGTCTCTGGAGGGACAAATAGAGACCTTCGCTCTCGGTGCCGATTACTATGTCAAAGCGACAACGGAACATAGTACGATTGTTTTAAAAGCACGATATGTAGGTTACTAATGTACATAAGTATTCCTGTGGTGAGTTTATTCAAACTCAGAAAATATAAATGGTTGTTTCTTTTATACTCATAATATTTATTGTTCTTACTTGAAGTAGCTTGAACTAAAAAAAGGGAGAAAAATATAAGAAGAAAATTTATAGATTTATTAATTGTATCTCTCTTAATTGCACCAAAAAAAAATATCGAACTGCAATGCATTAAATTATTTCTATTCTTTTATTATCACAAATGCTAGATACGAATGTAAGAAAGCGAATTACAGAGATCAGGGCCAATAAGTTAAACTTTCATTATTGCAGAAACTGTCGCCTAAGAAAGAAAAAAAATTTAATATTACTTACAGCACATAATTAATTATAATGACACATACTTTTGTGGGGTCTTTGAGGACCGTTAGTTCTTCCATTTCGTTGGTTTTGTCCTCGTCAGTCTTTTTTGTCTCCTCGAATTTATGCCGTCTCTGAAAATCAGTCACTCGTAATTTTTGCGTACTAATCATAGACTTGATATAACGTAAGAAAATTGACACGCTCGGCGGCAAACGCGTATCGCAAAGTTATTTCAGTTAATCCCGCAATCAAATATGCGAAAAGATGCGCGTGTAGACGACCAGTAGTGTTCTACGCATCATCAGCATGATGTACGATGGCAACGACATTAAGATGCACTTGGACATATAAAGAACGTTTAGTAGCAACGATTGTACGATTGGGCTCACTGCCTGTACCGGTTCCCTCCTCGCTAACTTCTCCTCGTATCTTTTGCGCTCCTCGATCGCGGTGTTCAGCGCGATCTGCTCCTCCGGCGTGAGCACCAGGAGGCGCGGATCCATGGCAATCCAGTCGCTCTGCACGATCTGATCCAAACGCCAGCGTTTAGTGACGTCCGGCTCGAGCAGACTGTTTACGAGCTTCTTCACGCGATCGGTCAGACTGCCCGTTATTTTGCCGCGGAACTTCCATTTGCGCGCTACCTGCAGTTCGTATAGGCGCTTTATATTCTCCTCGTTGAACGGCATGGCCTTGTTCAATAGGATGTAGAGGATCACGCCCAGCGACCATATGTCGGATATCTTCGGATTGTACGGGTAACCGCGGAGGATCTCTGGCGCTACGTACGACAGCGAACCGCAATACGTATCGCTCAGAATGCGTTTGCCACGGTTGTCGATCGTGTAACGCGCGAAACCGAAGTCCGCCAGTTTGACGTTGTAATTCGATGTAAGGAGAACGTTCTCGCACTTGATGTCGCGATGCGCTATTTCCATCTCATGTAGATACTGAAGACCTGGAAGGTGAATAATTAATCATCCGGTTGGTATAAATAAACGCGCGAAGATATGGTGAGTTTGCACGGATTTAGCTCATTTATCAGCTTTCTTTCCGCAATTGATCTCTTTAGTAAGTTAATATTGTTTCTTCAAGATAAGAGATATTACGATACCTAAAGTGAGCTGGCGGAACCACACGCGGGCCTGATTCTCCCCCACCGCGCCATTCTTTAATATATACTCAAGAAGATCGCCGTTCTCAGCAAAGCGCATGAATATGAAGTACTTGCTGCGTCTCTGGAAGATGCTGTGAACGTGCACGACGTGCGGATGATTTAGTTTTACCAGAATCTCGAGTTCACGCGGCAGGAACTTCCGGACGAAGTCTTTCGGTGCGTTCGCGGTGTCGATGATTTTGCAGGCCAGAATGCTAGTATTCTCGGTCTCATGTTCCGGCTTATACTCGGCTAGATACACCTACAATAAACGAGAAACACAATTAACGTTGTTTAAGGTATATTGGAAGAATAATAGGTTTTTTAATTAGGATATACAGACTTTTGCGTAACAACCTTCGCCGAGCTTTCTCATCAGCTTGTAACCGCGGGTTAGCAGTGTGGCCTCCTCGGACGACGACTGGCTCAGGTGCGACATGAGATTCGTAGGACGACAGACGGCATTCTACTCGCAACGTTACCATAATTCGTAATTAGCCGTTCTCACTTTGCTCGACGTTTAAACGCGGATTACATCGTGAATGCGGATAACCCGATGACGTAGGATCCCCATTTGTGCATTCGACAAAGCAAATTATGGAAACCTTTACTATTCCACTCTGTTCTATTTTTTTCTTGACAATGATAGCGAATCTATATACTAGAAATTTTGAAGAATCCGCACTGACGGTTACTTAACCATTTTGACGAAATGTGAGACGACACACTATGTGAGTACCAATGACCGCGAATTAAGCCTAGCCGTGTATATCGAAGAAACAATTGAACATCATAAGAAATATAAAAGCAAGACAAATTTAATGAAGAGAGATGTCTGTACACAAATATAAAACATTGGAAATTATCGACATATCTTGTTTTCACAGCTTAAAAAATTTTTTTATCAATGCGATTCAATTCACACAACACAGTTCGGAATTTACAGTTCGGAAGCGTACTCCAATCGTTTAATGATTATCTTATATTCCTCCTCCAAGAATCGGTATTCCTTATCTAGTATTTCCTTGCGCTGCTCGTCAGACGGCAGACCATTGCCATTCGTGCACGTACTCTTGTCTCCGGCATTCTTCAACGCGCGTTCTATTTTCAGCTCCTCGTTCTGTTTTCTCTTAAACGGGATATTCAGTCTTTTCTTCACATCTATTCTGTACGCCCGATATTCTTCCGTGTTCGCGACATTTGTCGCCTGCAATCGTAGAATTTCGTATACTATGCGGGCTTGTTTCTGTGGATAAAATATTTAAATAAGTAAAATTCAAAAAGGTGGCAAACAAGCGGTAATAATATAAAGTAAATCGAATGTTCATCATATAGGCACCTTGTTTATTCTTAATTTATTCCTAGCCTCAACGACCATCTCATTGTCGAAACCCTGTTTTAAACGCTTTGGCGCAAAACTGGGCAATGTACTGCAGTTTAAAGCGTCTACGTAGTTTCGTAGTCGTTGAAATACTTCGGACGGACTTTCAACTGCAAACATAGGATTCATTAAAATACAGTTATTAACGCGCGATGCTTTTGCCGAGTACTCTTTACCTGTTATATCCTTAACTTCGCGCCTCCCAATGTATTCGCGATAAATCGCCTGTAACAAATGCTTGCCCAGACCTACTCTCCGAAATGGTGGTAAAATTAAGAACTGAGCGATGCGTGGCCGAATGTGTTGCGGATAAGCGTAATATCGATACACAGTGGCGAAACCAATCGTTGCATATCGAGTGGTACCCACAGGCGTGGTATATTTTTCAAATCTATTTTAGAATAAATGATTGTTTAACGAAGATGTTCATTATACGCAGCTATCTATTTATCCAGTCGAATCATACTTACAAATTAAAATACTCCCATTGTTCGTCATCAAGATCAATAAAGAGAGCCGCATCTATGTACCAAAGAAGGAATGTTTGAATCCTTTCATGATACTCCCTGAATCCTTTGTAACTCATATCTGCCTTGTAGACCACAAATTGCCTCGTCGTACCTTCGTCTACATATCATACAAAAAAAAAAGGAAATAATATAATCATAATAGCTTTAAATAAAGTTATTGTGCGTATGGAAATTAAAAAATATTAAATATATTTATTACCGTCTATTGTAAAAGAGTGTATCAATTCTCCGTATGGGGTAAATGTATCATCCTTGGCGATCGCCTTAGTGAAGTTGGCTAAGCTACAGTGAACGTCAGGCGCGAGCTTCGGCGCAAGCTTTGTTAACACCTCATCGGCCTCGACTCCCTCGTGCTCCGCATTTACCTTTTCTGTATATGTCATTCCCATATATGTTTCTAAGCAACCTGCTGAGTAGAACAGGTGTATTTTCAAGTCCAGATAACCAAATATTATCTCCCTAAAAAGAATAAAGAGAATAAGAATGACAATTTACATGTATTTCTACATGAAAAATACATTATATATATATATATATATATATATATATATA
>VBVR01001888.1:0-26533 GCA_011638315.1 Tetramorium parvispinum
CGAACGTTTGTAAATCGGAAATGCAAAACGCAATGTATAAATGCCTATTTTTTTCTTATTTTTCAATTCCATATTTTTTATATTCTATATATATATATAGAGAGAGAGAGAGAGAGTTTTTTATTTCATAAAAAAATTATTCGTGGATGTATTTTATTATATTTATTGTATCATTGCTGCCAAATTTCTTCAGTCTTTGTTTTTATACAATTTTAATAATTATAACAATTTTATAATTCAACATTTGATTATAATAATTTCTCAATTGGGTGAAAGTTTTCTTCAATTCTTTAGAAATTAATCTTTTCTGACACTTACATAATTTTGCGTTTTCGCTCTACAATTAGAACTAGATTTATCGTAGTTAAAAAAGATCTGACTATTTTTGTGTCTATGTATTACTCAACATAGCTTAAGCACGTGAATGTACCTTGCGATAATTGACTTTCTTGATATATTCTATGAGCAAATTTCCTCTGCGAACAGACGGAAGGATAAGAAGAGAAAAAGAGGAGGAATGGAGTGAGAGAAACAAAGGAAATAGCCGTCCGTAATAATCGAAAATATAGAAACGCGTGATCGGTTGAATTCAAGAGAAATACTGAAAGAAATGATGACACATAAAAATATAATGATTGTTGTTGATTATAAATCACGTGTCACTTTTTTTCTGTCAGTATTTTGCTCAGTTCAACCGTTTCACACTTCCACGTACCATCGCTAACTTTATCGTTAACTTTATATAGCGAAATGTAAGGTATGTGTTACATTGTTTGTCGTTACCGTTAAACGGCTTTACACAATTGTGAAAATTCTTGCGTAAGATGTAGATATCGCGAATTGTTTCGTTTTAGGATTATATAACGCCCTGCTCCCCCCCCCCCTTTCCCAATCCCTTTCTTCCTTCATCCCGAATTTACCTCCGAGTAGAATATACATATAAATCGCGTCATGTGAATTGTTATTAAATTTATTGACCTAATTTGTACTATTTGCGTTAAATCCGTCGAAAAATAAAGATCAGAAATGCAACACACATCGGGCGATTGTATAAGGAACGTAAACGTTAATTTTTTTTTATACTTGTGCCATTGGATACCCAGATATAAAATTGTCTATATCGTGTGTTTCAAGACGATGATTGTATAACTAAGAATCTGATAAAATACTATCGCCGCAATTCCAAATAACACGATCTCGCGCAAGAATTTAACGTACGCTCGGCTTCGTTAGCGCACACCGAGCATATTGTTTCGCACAGATACCCGCGTGATCTAGTTTGCGTAATTTTAAATAGCGTTTGTTAGTTTTGTACAGCATTGTTATATTTGAGAGTGCATCGCTCGATAGTGCAGGGCCTTTAAATGACGAATCGTACGTACAGACAAACGCATAATTAATCCATTAGAAGGAAACCAAAGGGAATCAGAAAGAAAAGTGGGGGGGAGGAGGGGATTATTTTTATTATCTATCAGGTTCTTGGTCTTGGTAAATTATAGAATCGTGGCATCATGGAAGATTTTCCGGATAAAAAGATTTGCATTTGTCTGTATACGTATTCTGTGTTCCCGACGTTTACTGCGTTTCAAATTGTGCTGATTCCGCTTGACGTGACGTACTTAAGCCTATCTCGTCACAATAGACGTACTGGTACGTGGAGATCTATGTATGCGCGTGTGCGAGTGTGCATGTAGAAGATGATGCAAATGAAGAGCGGTTTCCTTCCACGACTTCTCTTTACAATTGTGATAGAGAAAAAGCGCGCGTGCAAAATCGGCCGTCCGTTCTCGGAGACCCCTCAATTAATCGGTAAATTATTTTCGAGGAATAAAAAAAAAAGGAACGTTGCAAGCACGTCACGTGCGCGGGTGTGTATGTGCGTGAGTTAATTTCAAGAAATCCTTTTCGTGACGGGGGAAAACGTCACGCGCTCGCGCGATCCTATCCTATTTATGCAAACCCGTTGCCAAAACAAGGCCCGTTCTGCACCTGCGCCATTAGATAGATGTATTAGCGAGCATTATTTATTTCTTGTATTTATATCTCGTCAACTATAGAAAATATTAATGTTAGTTTATCAAGTTTTCATTATCTGGTGCTGAAGGCCGATGCATTTCCTCCGATGCGAATCAAATCGCGAGCATTCCTACCGATCAAGTTTCGCGTGATGTCGTAACGCTTCGTTACAATCTCACGGGGAATTTTAGCAACATTCTTATATAGCATACTTTCACATATACAGATACAAATCGGAGAGAATATGAGGCCACCCACACATACATACATACATACGTACACACAGATATATGTATATAAAAATGCATACACAAAACACGTACACAAGCCAAGTTGCATATTCGATTTACGTAACGTCACGGACTGGCGATCGAAGGATCAACAATCCACGTGTCGTAAAATTATTTTTCTATATGTTTTGTTATTTCGCGAATCTCAGTGAAGTGGTACTGTAAAGTAAAGTCATTTACGGCGCGGCAATTTTGTGGCAAGCGACCGTTTTCTCGTTTCAAGAAGAAAAAGCAGAAAAAAAAGAAAAGAAAGGAAAAAAAATCTGAGCTACATGAGGACTGAGTCGCGTGTATTGATGCTTTTGATGTTTTCCGATATAGAAAAAGAGAGGCATAATGAGGCTAATGTTGGAGAAAAAGAGAGAGAGAGAGAGAGACCCGGTGCACGAGATACCTGTTTTATTCCTGTGGCACGCGTTTTTCCTGCTCCGTTCATCGTCTCGTAGCTGCAACTCTAAAATCTGTCAACCTACACTTGAAAATGCATAAGTTGCTTGCTTTCTAGCGTACGCCGTCCTTTTCTCTATGTGTCCGTAAAGAATCTCAGCAATTTAATTGCAAGTGCCAAAACAAGAAAAAGGGAAAAAGGGGACGCCGGCGAAAACGAAATGTGTCGTCGCATACGCGACACGCATGCATACACACACTTCTGTACAAATTTTATTAGAGACAGAGACAGTTAATTAAACCTAGCAGACGCGAAGATAAAATTATATATTAACATATCAATATAATTAACATAGTATATAGTGTATGTGTGTGTGTGTGTATGTATGTGTGTTGTGTGTATGTGTACACATATACACGTGTATGTGTATCTATATGTATGTTATATACATATAAATATATTCATACAGACATGCACTATGTATTTTATATAATTGAGATATATATGAATTATAGCCCAATCGATTACCGCGCTCCACGTAGAAAATCCATTTTATTCCGACGTGAATCAATGTAAAAGCATACGCATTCAATGAGAAATAAAGAAAAGCTGCGTGAAAATTGAAAGATGAGTGGACAATGGCGGGGGAAAAGTCACACGAAACGATACGAAATGGCAAGAGCATGTCTCAAATTTAGCTAAGATTTGCATACTGCATTTGTTTGTCACCATTTTTCGGCTCTTAATACTTAAGAGAGAGAGAAATATATGAAACTATCCATCTTAATGGTTGCCGACATCCAATAGATTATTTATCATAATCGCGACCATCATCATTATTACTATTCCATTACATGCCAACTAGTGTTATCTCGTTATTGTCATTTTTATTATTACAGTTTTATTATTGTGGCGATTATTTAATGTAAAAGGAAAAAAAATGTACGCGGGTGCACAAAAATGATTGCCTCTGTCTTTGCTGACTCAATTTAGTTTCCTCGGTGCCGTGGTCACGAAGCTGGTCACAATGTAGGATTAGATGAAAACAAAGATGCGTATATATTCATATAATATATATTATAATAAAGAGAAATATGAAATATATACTGGCATCCGAGTTAAACTGTCGCTCGTGTCGCACAAATAATTACACGGGCAATTGCCTGAAAGAATATTTGTCTGATTGTTATTTGTCTGATTGTTATTTGTCTGTTGTCTAAAGTGTCTCAAATATAAAGCAAAGGCAAGAATAACCGTGTCCTCGTTCAATTCTCTGTATCGCCTACGCGATATCCTTTATTAATTTCATGTATTAATTTGCGAATAAATTAATTTGCATGACAAGATAACTTGCGTTTGGAACAATTTCTATGATTAAACACCTTCCCGGTATATTCTTGCACTTATAAAAAAAATGAGACCATAGGAAAATAGACCTTATTAAATCATTTCATTTTTCCTTTGTTACTTTTTCTGTTTTCAATTAAACAAGAATTACAATTCGTTCCAATTTAATTACGTGACTCACAAAGTGTAATTCTTGTTTGATATAAATTAATTTTATATCTGTATCTATATATATACATATAATACATATATATATTTTCTATATAAGTGTTATATAAAATAGAAAATATATATATCTTTCTATTATGTATATACTTATTTATTTTGTTACTTATTAGTTGATATAATAGAATAATAATAGAATATATATATATTTATTTATTTATTCATTGATATATAATACGTATGTATATTTTTTATATAATACGTAGGCGCAAATATCCCTTGCACTTACAACAATGACGTTACGCATTAATTCTCCACTCACTGTTGTGCGGTCATTTTAAAACGCTCATTGTTCGCAAATCCTATACTGTCTATATATAGTTATATATTTATATACACACAGCGCGTCATTGTTTCCATATACATATGCATATATATATGTATATATATATATGTATATGTATACATATATATCAATATAACATCGTCAACCAATAACTTATACTTCGCTTGAAGCTACATGTGTGATGGCAAGCGCCATCACTTAAATAACATGCATGCACGCGCGCATCGTTCTTATAATTAATCATGCTTTCTCACTCACACACACACACACACACACAAACGCAATGCGAACATTTAAAACATATCTAAAGAATGTCTGAAACGTTAAGATGTCCTGCGGGACTTAACTTTTCAGACATTCAGGCAAGAATCCAAGGGAAAACGTCCAAGAGATGCCTGAAAAATTTAAGAACTTTTCTTTTTTCAGAACTGAAATTTCTAGACATTCTTTAGGCATCTGTTAAGACTTTTACGTTGCCTGAGTGTCCGAAAAATAATAAACTGTTCACAGACGTTCCTCAGATGCCTTTTGAACCTCGCGTTCTCTGAGCACTCGTTACGCATATGCAAGCATCATGTATATCGTAATAACATGAAACAGTCTCACTCGGTTTAAACGGCTCTCGAAGACTAAAGACTTCCAAAGTGGATCACAGTCTGTCTCTGCACACGTCGAGGTTCCGCCAAACTTTCAAGTGGAAACGATAACTAACAAAACAACCATCTCCTTCGCGTTTTCGTTCGCGACAAAACAGTGCTCTACAACGTTCCTGAGAATATTCGGGAATACCTATTTGCATTCTTATAAAATCCAACGAGTTTCTCAAATTCTTTCATTATACATGAATTCATTTATACTTAAAAATTACTTCTACTGAAATCATAACTTAAATATACAATAAATTTAACTAACTTTTTCAACGCGAGATATTAAACTAGAAATCGTCATTTTTATCTTTCTCGATTAATTCTTATTTTCAAACATATACATAAGTAAATATCGAAATTTATATATAAGTATATATTTTCTTGCAAAATTATTGCATAAAATTGATAAGATTGCCATTCTTATAATAATGAAGATTGCATTCTGACAAAAAAACTAATGAAGATACTTCATTTATTATCAGTTTACGTATGGAACGTTTCCCCTGTATTTACATACGAGCAAATTTCATCTCTGGAATTAAAAAAAAATTAATTAAAGTCGAGACTGGACGCAATATTCATATTCATAATGTGAACACGACAATCGCACGAATATATAATGGATACGTTTTCTCGCTTACACTGTTTTTATTTCTAATTTATAAGTGATTAATTTTATATGAAGAAAAGTGATGATATCAGATAGGATTGTCTGGACAATAAAGATTAGTCAATTCGTTTATATTTGTCGCACAACCCATTTGTCATTCGAGATCTATACATTAGAGCTGTGCGAAAAAGATGATTTTGCAAATTAAACATACGTAAAGTTGATTAAAATAATCATTACATCGAAATAATTGAAATCTAAAATCAGTTTATGATATTAGAAAGATCAATAAATCATACTCAACGCGTAACAACTAAGAAATAAGTATTAGGAAAATTAATATTCAGACCGAATATAAAAAAGTAAATCTTAATCATTATAGATTCGTGGCTGTTTTGAACTCGTTTAACGACATGTATAATTATTTGTTGTATAATTGATACAAAAGACACATCGATAATTTTATTACAAACATTAACAAATTTGTTTAGAAAACGATCTTCTGGCGATCATGACTTATGAGTTTGAGTTTCAGAAAATACAACGACGGTCGAAAAGTTTTAGGATATATCGTTCAATTTCTCAAAATATAAATGTTTCAATAAAATATTTCTACTCATACGTGAATTATTTTCATTAAATCCGTTTCAAAAATCCACAGATTCTTTTATCGTGAATCTATAATGTCAAATTATAGTGTTGGCTGTCACTGTATCGTCATGTTTCAAATCTAACACTGTGTTTATAGAAATTAATATAAATATTAACAGGTAAATGCTCAGTCAAACGTTAACTCGGTCACACTCGGAAGATTGCATTTGCTTTTTTTTTTCTTTTGGTCGCTTCGTAGATAATTGCGTGGCTTCTTAATCACTCTCTTCAGTTGATATTAACTGATATGCCGGAGGGATAAAGTACTGTCGATCGGAATTAACCATGTATACGGAATAATTGCTTGAACGTTAAATATCGCCATATATAGCTCTCGCGTTTATATTTCGTGCTGCAAAAATCTTTTATCAAAAAACGGTGGCGGCGCTCGTAAAAAAGGCAACAATGATAACGGTCACAATAGAAATGGAAAAGTGTCCTCGGCAACTTTTCCTGCGGTCAATAACTCTTCTAATGGCAGTTATTTATCACTCATCTCCCTAAATCGGCTAAATTTGCGGAGACTAAATCTAGTCTTTGACGTTTTCTCTCGAGATCTAAGCTAATCCAATAAATAGTGGAAGAAATAAGTATCCCTAAGCTCTAGTGCCATCTTCGCTCGACGCGATTCATCATCGCCCCGATAGGCCAGGTCGAAAAAAAAAGCATGATTTAAGACGTTATCCCGTATATTCGTATTTCTATCTAACGTCGCGTTTATCGCTAAATGCGACTTCTCCGAATAAGAAAAAAGTCTAAACGACCTTAGAAAGACGATAAAGATTGGATTGTCTTCCAGATGTTTCTGTGACATCTCTTAGACACTATAATGTCTGGATCTAACATGCGAGGATTATATTGAGGATCGGACAGTCGCATTGAGCATTAAATGCATGACGCGTTTAAATATAAATCATTCTTATCGCCACAACCTGATACTAAACGTCGTTCTAATCTCGTGTTTTAATCTCGGAGTAAATTGCTAAGCTACATAGTTACATAGAGGGAACGCTTCACCGCGAACATGACGAAGCGCGGTTTCGAAATTAACATTAGCGTGTATATGCATATTTCTTATAAAATAGACACTGCCACTACATGGCGTTGTGTACGTAATCTCGAATTTATGGCACTTGGTAATGGAACGTGCGGTGGCCAACAACGAAAACTCGATAAGTAGCAGATTGAAAGGAAACTTCGTCTGAACATCCGCGAGAGTATCACCTAGCCATTCTAACTAGCTTGCGATTGTATTACCGGAGCACCTCTATGTAACATCGAAGCGGGTCGAGATTTTCGTCCACCGGCCGCAGACGTCTGCAGACTCGCAGGTGGTTGCTGATATTGTTGCTGCTGCTGCTGTTGCTGCTGAACGGCCAACTGTTGAGTCATTGTCGAATCCCGCCTCGGGATTTCCGGCGGTGACTGGAGCACCTCCATGTACTCACGGATCAGATTTGCTATCTGATGAGCCTGAGAAATAAAATAATATGTTTACTATATTAAAAAAAATCTAAAATTAGGGAATTCTTTTCGTCCATTTTCCATTTTATTAATCCTTAAAAGGCACCCGGAGTATCGTATACTCCACTCCAAACCTTGCGCTCTAATAAGTCTTTTTTCAATAATTTTTTAAACAATGTTAATTTTAAGAAATCGCTATGACACCTGTTTGTCCTTAAAATACATGACTTTAACTTCATTTAGGAATTTTTATGCAACAAAATATTCAATAAAGTCGTTACAGCACATACTTAAAGACACTGGGGTATCTCACACCCCATGTGTCCTTTACTGTATATAATTTTTCGGAGGTGTGCCCTTTAAGAATCGTAGAAATTTTCGTCGAAAATTTTGTCTCTGTGAAAATATTACTTTCACTTTGCGAGTATCAAATGTTATATTCTTAGTAATGTGTAAATGATATTTAAGAATTTTCTTATTTAAATATCGATTCTTTATGGACATTTTTATTTTATTTTATATTTTATATAATATTTCAATTTTGCCTGAAAAATGTGCGGAAAGATAGGAAATTTTCAATGGAATTTCTTTTCAAGATTGAAATAGACATTCTGAATAGAGACATTTGACCACTTTTGGATCACATTACCTGCGACGTGGTGAGGATGACCTTGCTCTGTTTCTTATCCGTACCGGTAATGATCATGAAACAATTAACGGCGGGCGTATAACTCAGAATACTGCTATATTCGTAAGTGCATAACGCATTTCTGGAACGGTGTTCTAAAAGATGTAGACCCTGCTGGTCGACGGCCAGCCAGAGGACGCGAGGCCAATTCGAAGTGAACGATTGCATCACATCAAAGATTGTCGCGCGATGCAATGGCCACGACTGAATCAGATTTAGGAAAGCTTTCTTCGCTTCCGGCGGCGTCATTCCGCGCAGGGATTGATGATGCTGGCGCACACCATCCACGCACAGGCACGGCACCAGTCTCGATGATAGGCAGTGGCTCGATATCGTTCGATAATCCTGTTCTGATATTGTTTCCTGACAATCGCCCAATTCTAATTGCGCTTGCAAAGCCGTCAGCATCATCTGCAAGTGACATTAGTTTCGTGAAATTCTTACAATATAATACAATAATTATATTACATATAAACACATTAAATATATGTTTTCCTAATGTATTAAATTCTAGGTGAAATAAAGTAAAATAAAAGAGGAAGTTAAACGCAATATAACAAAGCATAAAAGATCAGAATTTTATAAACTAATTTTTTTATAACTTTATCTTATTACACTTTGTACGTAAAATAATTGGCAAATTAAATTATGTAGGTATGTAAAAACATCAGTTCTATTTAAAATAATTCATTGCGCAGAAAAGAAAAGAAGAGTTACTCACGGCTTCTTTCTCGGTAATGGGGAACCGATCGGCCCGCAAGTCATGCAACACTTGATGATACAATAACTCCTTTTCCACGGGATCATCCAAGTTCATATATTGATCCAAGAACAAATGTTTCTTGAACAAGAAGAAATGATGCGCATGCTTGCGTTGTATCTGTTGAGTCTGTTGCGACGTCCTGTACTTTTCCCACTTGGACATAACGTCGGCTATCTTCTCTTCAGGAATCAGCGATCGTTCAGTCGGCCCTAATACCTCATAAATCGCATAACCTGACAAAAAAAGATAAAAGAATAGCGTTAAAACTCAATCAAACAAATTTAAGACGAGATAAAATACATCGCAGTAAGAAATAGTTGATCAAATCGATGTCGAATCGATATCGCGTCGATGTCTTTTGCGTCGAAAAGACATCACGTCGACGTCGATTCGATGTCTTTTTGATTATCATTTCTAACTGGGATTAAACGTAGATCTACAATATTTTCATATTTCACAATTAAAAATGTATCAGTATTTGATTCGAGTACGTAATGTTGTAACTCTGGCGAAGAGAAATCTATCGAAAAAGGAAAAGAAGAATTGAATGAGCAAAGATACAAAGAGATATAAAATGATATAGGAAAGTAAAAACACTGAGCGGTACCCATTGCAGTCTCCTCGAGTCCTATCTTCGCCTTTATGATCTCCATGACGTCTCTGGCGGTCGCAGATGGATGAAACTCGACAGCATGGTATTGACCGTCCATGAAATGGAATCTCGCGTAGATCGGCCGGCGATTGATGGTGCACATAATCTCCTCGCGACTCGGCGGCCATTGCCGCCTGCGTGTGCCCTGAGTCTTGTAAAGGCACTTTTCTGCGAATCTCGCATACTTGCCCTCTTCGGTGACGTAATCGCTGGCGCATCGTTTCAAGTGTGCGAGCAAGTACTTGCGTATGGTCTTTTGAGGCGGCAGTATTACAGAACACGCGAGCGAGAGTAATGCCCAGTGTCGCAGATTAACACGATTGTTAGGATCTGGATGATCGGTGGTTTGCTTAATCAGCTGAAGATATAACTCGCCTAATAAGTTTTCCTTTCGTATGCAACGCTCCATCACAGTTTGTATGAGATTCACGTGCTCGTCCTCGACGCTACGCACCGTGTCCCCGTTCTGCCCAAGTCCAGCGTACGTCAGAATCAACTGGAAGATAGTTAAAGCCACCTGCTCATCGGGATCGGGCAGTTTCGACAGACTCTGCGGTATCTGCTGCCTGCTGAACGCCCAGTAAGCGTACGGAAAACCCTTGTAAGTCTCGCCATGATCGGCACTTCCGTGTTCCTGCCTGAGCTTTTCTATCCGGTGCTTCGACAATCTTCTAAGTGTATTCCGGAGGAAACCACCGCCGGAATCCTGCGGTTTCCTGAGAATCTCCGAATCGACTAGAGTTCGCCGACAGTTGACCAGATTGTGGTAAAGCCGGATGCGATCCTCATTAGTGATACACTTGAGCTTCTTGGTGGGTACTTCATTTTCCGTAATCCAACCCGCCAGCGCAGAGCAGTAACTGACAATTAGGCTGCCTATCTCGTTTTTCTGCGGGGTCTCGAAAACGAAGCACTTGTGCGAACTATCGGGATTGTGTCGTAACAGCGAGAGCGTGATGAACGAGTCACTCGGGTCCAGCATGATGCTTTCGACATCTTGGTAGCGATACTCGGACAGGACAAATTTGTCATCCGGCTTGATTAACATCAGACCGTCGCAATTGATGCCCAGAATCAATTGATTGCCGTAAGACCAATATCCGCGATAAGTTACGTTGAACATTGTTGTGCCGTAAAGCGGATATTGCATCACGCAGGAGAGATACAGGACCTTGGCAGCGAGCTCTTTGCGTCCGGCACCGTATTGTCGGTGTGCTTGCGCTATAATCGGTACCCAAACGTCGTCGCCGCGAGCCCGACTGATTCTGTAGGGCAGGAAGCTGTCCACTTCACTATAATAATCCAGTCTGTCGTTATCCTTAGGATCGCCGAGGGACACCTGCGCTTGCAATCCTGCCAGTTGCAATGCCACTTTCTCGGATACCGGAAAATCATCGCACTAAAAGATATAGATGACCATAAAGATATAAAAGCTTATTGAATAATTAATTTGTTATAAAGAAGCCTCATATGTGTTTTCATACCTTTACGACGTTGTAGACTGCCTGCGCGTATAACATATTAACTTCCACAGGGTCTTGCGAGATCTCTCTTGGATTACGGAATAATCTTCGTTTGAAGACAAAACGATTGTCGCCGCTGCCCAAAGTAGTATTGTTGCCGCGTCGTAGCGTTGAGAATGTCGATTGTGCCGTATTCAATTTACATTGTTTCCTGTAGTTAAAGATGTGTTACTTTATATAATAATTCTTTACGTAAATAATTTTATGTAATAATTTTACATAAAAAAACATTCACACTTACATTTCCCACGCGGCGATCACGTCGTACAGGTAATCGTGAGCCCGCACATGTTCCTCTCCGTCCGGTCTGCTTTGATAGATGGCCCAACCCTCCAGCGATCGAAGACCCAACTTTTCGCCTAGTTTAGCAACGGCATCGGCGGCTGTATCGGTCGGATGTACATCAATAGCTTTCGTTCTTCCGTCCAGGAAAAAGAATCTGCACACTATGGTACCCAGTCTTCTCATGGCAGCTATTTCCACCGTGGACGGTGGATGTTGCCTGCAAGACACCTTCGTGTTCTTGCAGTTGTCCACACACCACTGCACATACTGCCTTAGTTTACCCTCGAGAGCAAGATTCTTTCTTAGGAAAGAAACAAAATACTTGTAAAGCAACTTGCTCGGTTGGAAGGCGACGATCGCCAAACACAACAATAGCCATACGCGTTCTGCCCATTCGACATTAGGATTGTTTGTCGCTTGACGCATACATTGCACAAAGATTTCATCTCTCAATTCCTCTCGCTCGATCCCATAGGCGATGATACTTTGAATCGTAGCTATCTCTTGGTCAAGCTTCATCTCACCGCGAATATACTTACACAAGTCCTGCGGAAAAGAATAACATGATTATAAGTAATTCTAATATAATTCAATGGAAAAATGTCTTGAAAGAAATAAGATATATCGTACATTGCGTACATCACCGGTTTCAAATTATTCGGGAGTTGCGTATATAGTTTCGCTTATAAATTATAAGGAATAATTATTCTCTTCTTTGAGTTTTCTATAAATGTTTAATTAATGTGGACATACCCTGAATACGGAACACGCGACATTCACGTTGTCGGGATCGTACATATGAATATGTGAGTTTGGAATGCTGGACCCTTTGTAGTACGTGACCATCTCATACTTTGGAATGAACTCGATACTCTTGCCGCGCGATTTCCTCGTGAGTGTGGCCATTATAGTGCCCTCCGGCGAACGTTCATGGCTGTTGAAATAATTCTGCGCGAACTCTACGATATCGTGGTAGGTCGCCTCGTTCTCCTGCTCCTTCTTCTCCTCGAGCTCTTGCAGTTTGCGTTCTACGCGGCACTTGCGCCGCTGCTCGCGCTCCACCGGCACATGCTGTGCCGCCTGTGATTGCGGTTGCGGTTGATCGTGACCATTCTGCTGCGTCTGGGATATCGTCTGATGATGATGATGGTGATGGTGAGCATGATGGTGACCGGAACTCCTGGACTCCGGTCTGGATGGCGGACTACCGGTAATTTCTTTGGTCATTTTGCCGCCTGGCGGAGGCGGCGGCGGTGACCCGCAGGTCTCACCGTTCAGCATCTGGCCCGGACTGCTACCGTTATGAACGATTGGACTATCAGGATCGTTCGCCTCTCGCGGCAACACCGACTCGTAGATCGGCTCGCCATTATCGTCTGACGAATCGCCATTCATGGCTAAAGGCGGTGCCGGGGGTGGCGGCGGTGGTGGCGGTTCCGTGGGCTCCGGAAGACTCGGTTGACCAAGTTTGTTGCTGCTCAAGTTATTCGCGCATGGTACCCGCTGTTGCTGTTGCTGCAGAGACTGCACTTCTTGCCCTTTAATAGGAGAAGTGACCTTTGCCTCAGCCTTGGCATTCAATTCTATCTCTTGTTGAATAACGGTCTCCAATTCTACGTCAAGATCCTCCACCAATTCGTCCATCTGTTCCCCGATTTCTTCGATAATCTGATTGCTCTTAGTTGATTGTACATCGGATAGAAAGGAGAATAGATTGTCAAGATCCACCGATTGCAAATCCGTAGTAGCCATCTTCGAGTTCATCTGCTCAGCCATCTGTGATAGCGCATCGATTTCTTCTTGCACTCTCCTGCAAAATTGAAAAGAAAATTCAAATGCATAATCATTGTCAATTAATGTTTTCTTCAAAAGTTGCTGGTGTTACGAGCAAAATAAATTTCGTGTAGCGCTATTGTGTAACGATATCACAGACATTTGATGCAATAAGTTGAAAAATAATGCTTAGGAAAAATTAATAGAGAGAGACACAAGTCGAGAATAAATTTTAGCTACATATCTAGAATATATTTAGCTATCTAGAATAATTTAATATTTATGTATATACCGCTAACCACCGGTAATTTTATGTTTCTTTTGATATATAAATCAAATAAAAAAAAAGATTATATTTTATCAATATAATATTTATATCTTACATAGTTTCGTGCTTTATGCTTTCTTCTATTCGACTTTGCAACTATAAACATGTGATTTTCTGATGTAGCGTTTAATATCATAATAGTGTTTAGTAGAAAAGTATGCCCGGATCAAACGAGGAAGCGATAACACGCTCGCACACGTTTGATGCACACGCGATGATTAGCATGCAACGAGTGCATGCCGTCACACGATCTTTTCCGTCGTTAGACTTACCCAGATTCCATCTCGGCAATACCATCGTACTGCGCGCTACAAAAGGAACACAAACGGAAACGATTAACGCATACAATCGATCGGCACGCATAATTAATCGGTCCCATTGGTTACGCAAAGATTACCGCTATTGTCGCGAGCAAGGAAGTTAAAAAATTTGAACGGGATTACTCTCCCATACCTCTGGCTCTCTTCCAACGCCTTCTTGTCCTCCATCATTCTTCGTTCTTCTTCTAGCCGTTCCCTCTTTCTCATTTCCTCGTCGACTCGTCGCATTTCTCGCAGAGCCGTGGCTACTTCCCTCGCGAAAACACCTCGCAAATGACTCTGGATCACTATGGCTGCCCTACGTTTCCTAATGAACATTATTCGCAGCTTCCAACCGCGATACGCGTGCTGCACCTTCAACGTCGCCTCTCTCATACGCTTGTACTCTATTGAAACATAATAACGATTTTAATTATAATATAATTTCCAAACGAAAAATCTATTATTTACTCTGAATAAACTAAAAGAGTCTAACACAATTTAACAAAAGATAATAATATCTTCAAATTTAGGAAATATATCAAGCTCTACGGAGGAAAAGAGTCGTACCTTGCCGTTTGACATATCCTCGCCAAATCTTCTGTATCACTGTGGCATTGCGCGTTATTATCTGGTTCCTGGAATCTTCCAGAGGCTCGTGCACGTAGCTACGCAGAAACACCTTCGATCGGCCAATTTGCCATTCAGTTTGCGATATACCTCGTCTACTAATCAGACATCTGACTGCTTCCTTCTCATTACAAGACAGCGAGGATCGGCCCTTGTCAAGGCAACGATACCTCGTAACGAAATCATGGAACGACATGTGTATCGGGAAGCCCTCCTTGCGTATGCGTATGATATCGAGCATACCGAGATACTTGAGTTGGTCCATAACGAGCTTCTCGTCATAGTTATTGGCCATCTTCTCCATGTTCGGTTTGATACAGCGCGCGTACCACGGCGTTGTCCCTTGCAACACATCTACTAGGGCCTGCAACTGATGCCGGAACGAGTCGCAGAGGGTCGGCTTGCCCTTGGATGTTCCTCGGGACATCGTGGTGGTTGTGCTGCCGGTTGTACGACCGACGGTACATCCCAATAGATCCTGATAGACGCTGATCTCTTGTACGAACTCATTTGTACTCCTGGACATAAAGTCGAAGAACACGTCCTGTTGTACATCCCGATTCTTGTCGACAAAACCTTCGACAGTATATGTGACGCAGCCAGCGTAGTGCTTGACCCCGAATTCCTTCTCCCATTTCCGTCGGTCGTCTCCCTTCACGTAGCATGGATGATTCTCAAATTCAGCGTGCAGGTTCGTCAGATAAGCTAGATCCGAGCCCTTCGGCATATGGCACTGCTCGGTGAGTAACTTAAGAACACATCGCGGGGGCTTTTCAATCAGCTCCAGGCACATAGTGTTGTCCGTGAACGTAATGTGGGAGTACTGGATCTCCTCTTGGTGATACTGAACATTTATTCATTTGATAAATAAATTGTTTTAACAGTAAAATACAAGAAGGGACTGAAAATAAAGATTCCAAGATTCAAACAAAAAATTTGAACAAACTGATTGAATAATTCAAAATACAAATGTTTTGACATTAAACTCAAGTTCAAGTTAGGACGTCATAAAAAATTCAAACAGGAATAATTAGCAATTGCAAAAAAAAAACACCCTACAACATTATACACGTAACGTTCGAATTGATTATATAAAAAATTAGAAACACTGGAATAAACTTACGAGTTCCTGCTCTAACGCGAAGACGTAGTGATTGAAAAACTTGTGCAGCTTCTCGTTCGTATAGTTGATGCAGAGCTGTTCGAAGCTGTTCAACGTAAAGTTTTCGAACCCGAAGATGTCGAGCACCCCGAGGAATCGCGAGATATCCTGGCCTGGGTTCGTGCAGTTATTGATGTGGTTAATAAGCCAAACGAAGGTGCGGGAGTAGAGTGCTTTTGCCATCGCGTGCCTATTCTCTCGGGCCTCCTGCACCTTTAGCGGAATCTCAGTGATATTACCGCGAACGTTTATCTGTCGTATCAGTACCACTTTGGTGAGATCCTCCACCTGGAGACCCAACAGCGGCGCAATCGTGTCGACTATATTTCTATCTTCCTTCGATAACTCGCATCTCTCGCCGTCGATGTCCTCAAAGCTTAAATTCCCGAGCCACAGGATGGCCGATAGAACCCGGAAGATGCCTTCGCACATTTCCGGCGCGATCTGCACAAAGACGGATTATAATAATTATTTGACAATACGAGGAATAATACCATGCGAAATTCTCTTTCTCAGCGGGAAAATACCTGAAGCACATTGAAGGCAAGCCTGAGAGAGTCGAGCCTCTTAGAGTCGGAAATTCCGTCGATCTTGACGCAGCCGGACTGATTGAGATATTTGTAGTGGCTGGCCGGCCTTAGCTTATATTGCTCCGCGAATTCCTTGTCCCTCGTGCCGGCCTCGACCAGTTGATAAAACACGTGGTAATTGCGCTCCCCGGGGCTCTGAAAGGTGATGCGACTCTGCTCCAGCAGATAATCTTGAATGATACATCCCTTGATCATCCACTTGCTGTCGAAGCACACCTGCATAAACTTGCCGAAGCGCGAACTGTTGTCGTTTCGCACGGTTTTCGCGTTGCCTGTTTCAACGTAAATAAAATTCCCCTCGTTAATTAAATTCTATCGGTCTTCTCAAACTGTCGGGAGAAATTTTAAAATTGCAAATCAAATACTTGAAAAATGTCTAAAAGTTTCACGAAGTATTGTGTTAAGAGAGATCTCTTTAATTTTACTTCTAAATTAAATATGCATTTATGCATTATGTGCATTTTTATGAGAATGAATTTATTAGAAATATACTTCAATTTAGATATAGCAGGACAGAAGAAAGAAGTTTTTCCATCATTTAAATACGAAATACGGGCTAAACATGACTGTGACGAAAATGAACGATTTCAAGAATAAGATGGATTTAAAGAAGGTTTCATTATTTCGTGCAGGTAAATGAACGACGCCAGATCTGATCTGTTTTATTCATAAAACCTCTTTGCCTCGTGACCCACTTCGTTTCCCCTTGTCGCTGCATTTAACACCTGAGTTGTTGCCACGCTCGTACCTAGACTGGGATTAATGAATCGCGGCTGTTTACTTCTGAACGCATGATTAGGATCTACTCTATCGTCTCCGTTTATCTTCGCTTCGGTCGGAACGCCGATTCTTGTTTAACCATCTATTACCGTGACTGAGTGTAATTCAATCCCAACGAAGATAAGTTGTTCGTGGAAATGTTCATTTTTAGCCCATCGTTCCTTTTCTGACATTTGACATTCTATATCGAATCTTTCTTAAATAAGTTTACATATTTTTGCGAGTTTCCGACTTATAGACTCCTTGAGATCAACTTTTTATCAATGAAAATGAAGATGGTATTATATATCTAATTTTATATGTAATATATTTTCAGTATTAGATACCTAATCCAAGTCTAAAATTACATATTAAACACACTTAACATGACTTCGTAGGTCTAATTTTAAAAAAGTAAGTCTCGTAGTAAAAAATATTTTATATCTTGCTGTTTATTACAAAAATTAAGAACATTATAAACGTTATTTTCTTTATTGATTCAGTTTATTACACGAATTATGTCATTCAAGTTTCGTCAGAGCGATTAAGAAATTATTTCATCGCAGTAATTAAGGAGTCGCTATTAGATTAACTTGAATTGATTAGAAGATAAAATCCATCAGTATATCAATATAGGTCGAGGCAAAGGGTTTTAACTTCATCACAGATGTAATTTTTTTAACAAAATTAGTATGAGATACAATAGAAATATATAGGTATTTCGAAATTACAAGCGCAAACGTGCTAATTTGGGAGCTGGATCTGTCATTAACGGATAATTACCAAACGCCTCGAGGATGGTGTTGGCCTCCAGGATCTGCTGTTCCACCCACGTGTCGACATTGCTGGTAACCGAGCAGAGGTACTGCAGGATGAATTTGGTGGTCTCGGTCTTGCCGGCACCGCTCTCGCCCGATATCACGCAGGACTGATTGCTCACGGTGTCTTGCAAGGACTTGTATGCCGCCTCCGCGAGGGCGAACACGTGCGGCTCCAGGGCGCCCATCTTCTGGCCATGGTATCGATTCACGTACTCCTGCGAAAAGACGAGGAAGAGACGCCCTTTTCGGTGAAACAGGTTCCGGCAGTTAACGAGTTGCCGCCGCTCCTCTTTGCCGCGACCTCGCGAGAATGGGCGGTCTTAAAAGCCTCGATCAGCATTCTTACCGCATGAAAAACGAAAAGCGCACTCGGTCTATTCTGCTAGAATAAAGAGAGAGAGAGCTTCACGGACGCTCGCGCCGGACGCAGATAAAAGACTGGTGGAACTTCCAAAGAGGGCCAGTCTTTGCGTCTTTACGTCACACGTGAAGAGATTGTGAAATTTTACATAAGATAATTTCATAAATAAAAAGACATTACATATGCTACATGAAATGTTCACCCTTTCCAAGAGATATAAGAATATAAAATGTTAATTTTCGAATATTTTTTTTAAACCAAAGAAATTCATTAGAATTTTTTTCTATCATATTTATCTTGAGAGAGGTGTCCTCTAAAACAGAACTTATCTAAATCTTATCTCAAATCGAACTCTTATTTGATATCCATCAAATAAAAACATACATCTTTCGTAAAGCTAAACATTATAACCATGATTAATCACCTTGTTTATACATTAATTACATTTCACATAATAAAGTAAAATGTAAATGCTCCTATTAAGAATTTTTTTCATATTCTACCTTTAGCGTGAGTAAGGAGGATGTATACGTCGAGACCTTCGTGGGTGTATAGCGTCGCGATAATTCGACCGCGGGATCTGAAAATGTGAACGCGGATGTATCGCATCAACCCCGGTAACCCGATTAATCGGCGACGACACCCGATAGGCGATGACCGAGTTCCACCGTAGCCCTCTTCGTTCAGCCTTCTCCCCCGGGACGCCGCATGGCGCACGCGGGGGTATATATACAAGCACAAGCTCTGCAAAACGCCGCGGCCGCTCTCGGGGCCGTTAGTCTCGCAGCCGAAGTAGTGCAACCCAGTTTCGCGTCGGGCCGCCTCTAAGCGTCAGCCAGCGGGAATGTGCCGCGACGCCCGTTACAAACGGATAAAATGCACTCGCTTGGAATTGCCGTACGATAACAACAAGATACATAGCGCCGCAATAAAACGAACCGATGACAGGAGGACTATTTTCAATAGAACCTCGGAAAAATCGAGAGAAAAACACTTAATGAATTATTTCCAACCATGGAAATAATATTGTAATTTTTATTCGTTACGGCGCGATTCTTCCAGCTTCAGCTTCATTTCTTCACGAGAAGTCAATCTTAAAAGCTAACAACATTATACACGAATATAAAGTAGACTATAAATTCTTAATTAATTTATTCTGTTAATTGCTTTTAGAAGCAGCTCCTTAATTTTAATGTATATTTATCTTTTTATTTTACATATTTAAAAGTGGGAATGTAGAATGACGTGAATCCCCAGTTTCAATTTCTACTAAAACATTAAGCGCTAAAATCACAACTAGACCACTGAATTAGTAACTAAAATAATATTTAGTATATAACAAGGATTTTAGATAAAATTAACAATATTATCCATTTCTTTAGGATTGCTTCAATTATTTAAATCCAATCTGAATATATCTCTGTTGGATATTTTTAGAACTTTTTCTTGTTTAATAGTTTGAATGAAAAAAAATTGAGTTGATAAAATTAAAGTTAAACGATAAGTTTAATTTGTCTACAATATCTACTTATATACACATATATTTATTTACATATCAATAATTTTATTTCATAAATTTGCATTCTGAATGTTCAAATTGCTGGAGAACAATTATGAGACCAATACATCTTCAGCAGGTTATTTTAAAAAGAAATTATCTTAAGATACATTCGAGAATGGGTTACCCAAGATAAGTCGCGGCGCGGTTGGAAAGCTTTAAGAAAACAAGCTGGGATATAAAAATAAATGTGAAAAGACGCGTTCCAGGCGACGCACCGGAAGTCTCGACACTTCTCGTTGTCTCTTTTTTAAAGAAGAGAGAGAGAATCGACTGCACCCATATATAATAATCCATATATAAATTGCCATACAGCTGTTTGACATTGTATCTTGATGTTTCTCTTAATTTAATGCTTAGTGTTGGAAGTTTTGTACTATACAATTTGCTCTTCTAGAATTCCAGAAATATATAAACATCAAAATAAATTTTAATACCGCACAAATACTCAAATACTATTTTTACATATATTTATTTAGACTACCTCTCACAAATATTATGTGTGTCTATGTCATGAAAATGTCTGTTTCTATTTTTATTGCAAATCTTCACATTTACTTCACATTATTCATTCATAAAGAATTTGAGTATGCTAAAAAAATATCAAGTACATATGTCTGATCCGGAATTAGATCCTAAAACTGGATATAAATTGCTAATTAAAATTTGTCATTTATACGTTGTGATAAATTAAATTTGTTAAGTAATTTTGCTATTTTAGTAGCATATAGAAATGCCATTACGAAATGACGAAACAATTTTTTAGGATTAAGTAACTAATATCTAGAGTTCTACCTCTAGAGTTGTAGATCATTATTTCATTTAAATGGAATTAAAAACCGTACAGTGTTGAAATTGTAGTCACCTTGTGCATGATTAATTGCAAATGTATATTTGATCGCATTCTCGGTATTTCGTTCTCTTGAACGAAAATATGAACTTTTATTCACACAGAACTATCCAGAACTAATTCCCATTGCTATAATCAGCGACGCTTTTTTAATTAATTTAAGCCTCCCGCTGCTACACGCGGCATCGTCGACACCGATACCCCGGTGCAAAGGGATGTCGATTCCTCGTTCCATTTCGTTAGTGGGTCACGTCCATCGATCAGTATCGTCTCTGTGAGGAAATTAAACGCGTGTCATTGTACTCCGATAAAAAATTGCGTCATGATTTTTCGTCCCGTTTTCATTACAAAATCGAACAATGTTAAACCTGTGACAAAATACATTTTCGTGGGCGCGTGATAAACATCGATATATCCATTTACCTCGATAGAATCGAAGAGACTGTTTGCGATCTCCCTTTACAAAGAAATGTTTGCCATAGATTTTGTGAAAAGTACCTTCGAGACCCGTATCTGTGGGTGAAATGGTTGACCCATTTTTGGTATGTTAGCTTCTTCGGTTACCGCAAGAGCTGATTGCTCATTAAATTAATCACCCTGAGGTTTCAAGCGTTCGATTCAATTGATCCTATAAATCGAATCACAAGGTTATCCGATATTAAATAATGTAGTAAAAAAATTGTTAATTCTTTTCTTCGCGTTTATTTTATATAAGTTGCGAGAAGGATTAAAGCAACACAAATCATTTTCAATTTCGAAAATTCTTTTGCGAAAAAGGAACAACTATTTCTCTATGGAATTTTGTATGAAATGATTATTATCTACTGTGTGAATAATGTAATTCGTATAATCATATTCCAATCGTGAAATAATTGATCCGATAAAGGCTTCACGCAAGTCTTTTGTACTTCCCAGCCATTAATATCGGTAAATATTTGAACGACTTGATTTGTGGGTTTACTGTGTGGAAGTAGCAATCATTTACCTCGACAACAATCCGAGTGTATTTGCTTACTTCGCGATCAATAGAGCGATATTACATGCATCGTTAATATATCTGACAATGAGACGAACCTAAGGTTGCGAAGTCGAAACTGTTTTCGAAATTATTCTTAACTTGGAAGTGCACAGAAATTGAATGCAATGGTCTTATTGTTAGCAAATAAAAAAAGTCGAATTAGTCGATTAAGGATACTATTTCTTTGCTACCTTTCTATAAAAAGAATCACTATGTTTTTTTTTCTTCCAGGCATTTTTTCGATGTAAAATAAAATTGAAGTTTTCATCAGTAATCATATGCATATTCAACATTTAAAAATAACGTTTATATTACGTTATATACTTATATATACATATATAAACATAAATTTATAACATTACTTCATAATGCTTAATTTCATGGTAATTAATATTTCCGCACATTTCATTTTTCATCCATCGATAATTTCGAGAAAAGTTTTTTCACGCGTAGTTGATTTTAAGCCTATTTCCGAAATGAGAAGCAGGTATACTCTTTTGATAGTTCGATCGCGATTCGCACGTGGATCGTCGTGATCTGACTCTGGCGAGGATCCAGCGAGAGTACCCGGCAGAAATGTGCGGAATTGGCGGCTCCGAGGCGAGACCACGCCGAGTCCCGAATCCGATCCGCATGCTTCGGCGCGATCAATAACGCGGGGCGTGCACCACCACGACGTGCCACCCTCTTCCTTGTAATCCCGGCGAGGACTCCTCGGTCGACGGTACCCCAGCTGACCTTCGCAAATCACGCATGATGCCGTAACACGCAAATTTCCACGAGGATAACGCATCGTAGTCACGTGAGACTACCTCAACAATCTGCTATTTTTTTCACACAAATCTGTTCGCGCCTGGATTATGCTGTACATACTACTCGCGTCAATCGTTTCTCTCGTTTCGGAAAAAAAAGTTTAAACGCTGAAATAAAATGTTACTGAAAACATCATCGAAAACAACTTCTTCCTCTTGAAATCTTATCGCAACTTGTCAGTTTCGAGGATGCTCGAAAATTTTTCTAAACATCGAAAAATGTGGTACCCTCGCAATTAAAAAATCGTTCTGCTCGAAAAATATGTAAACTATGGAGAAGATTGTGCGGGGAAAATACAATAAAATGTATAAAGCTTTGGGACAGCCAACTCGTTCCCAAACACGAGACAAAGTAAATTTTATCGCTGCACTCTAACTCTGGCGGTTCTCACCATCCAATCCAATTTACGATCGCATGCACCGCCGCTCATCGCTTTCCGCGTCGTAAACGCGCGGCTGCACAGAATAATATTTGAAGAAATTCTTTCGAAAATTCAAAGAGGCCTATCATTTGTTAGCTTAATTTAACAAAACTTTACGTGACGAAATACTCTGTGAACGATCTCCTATTTCGTCATATCAAAATTGTCACAGAAAATAAGCTCTTTATTTCAAGTACATTATATAGAAATAATAATTTAAAAAATGTATAATTAATATAAAATAATAATATCAAACTCGTCAAACTAACATCAATTTTTTCAGATATCTTTTCAGATATTTTTTCAGATTTAACAGTTCTAATTTTACCTTATTTAGAATTTAGAATACGTGCAAAGTCTCATTATGTATCAACTCTATAAAAATATATATAAAATATGATTTTTAATTTCAATGCAACAAAAGATGGAATTCTCATGAAAATGAAACAAACACATTATATATTTAAATAACAACGTAAAAACTTTTCAAAACTAATCTAAAAGTTTAAAAATGAAATAAAACTTACATAGTATTTCAGCAAATTAAAAGCAAAGCCTTCAAAGAAGAGATGGATTTGATAAAAAATAAACTGAAAATCTGATAAAGTTTTACGAGAGAATATCAGTTTATCAGATTTTTACAAAAAAATAGATTCTCTTCTCGCGTTTAAATTTAAAATTTTTAATTAAATATTGAAATTTTACAAAATTTATCCATCGTAACAGATTCTTTTCCTTCTTCCGCTCTAATTGTGCTCGGAGCATCTGCCGCTACCCAGAAATAATTCGCCCCTGATTCGAGACATAACTATTGACGATGAGTCTGCGACATGCGAGGGAGCGAAGCCGCCGCGGCGCGCCGCGCACCACGTGCACCCGAAAATAGCCGTGCCAGTGGCGGGAAAGGGAAAACTGTTCGATTATCGAGAGTGTGCACTTAGCGTTTCGCCAGATAAACGGTGGAGAAAGGAGGAGAAATTTATCTGTTACACCCTCGATCGCGAACGTCGGTGATAAACAGCTCCTATCGTCGCGCGATAAAGGTCTCGCATTCAACACTCGCATTTCCGCGTGAATGAATCAATTCCGTGTACATGAGCATCCCAGTTGAACTAATTGTTAACATTATCGTGGCCCTGCCACGAGGCAGAAATAAGTCGAGCGTGTTATCGCTCGAGTTTCGTTCCATCAACGTGACCTAGAAAAAGCGCCGTCGAAGAGGAACAGTCGCGCTCGCCGTGTTTCGCGAGTTATCTCGAGGCGTAAGTACGTTGCGGCATCCGTTTCCTGTTTTCAGACCGAGGACCTATACGATAAAAACGTCCTGCCGCGGTGCATTTTGCGGATTTGTGAAACCATTTCACGACAAAACTCATCCACCACAAGCACGATAATTTTGCACAAATAAACGTATGCAAATTGCATGTGCACATGCAACGAGGAATCGCACCGCCGCGGCGGATAAGGTTTACGCAATGAGAAAGAAACTCACGACATATTGTTAGCCAACAATCTAAACGTATATACCTACAGTATGTCTTTTCGTTACTTTTTTTTAACAATTTAAAGTTAATTTTTCCGTAATAAAAATATCAAAGTTATAAATTTCAAGCTGCGAATAACTGAAGAAACAATTTGAAAAATCAGGGAGTTAAATTGATTATTGCGTTCTTAATTTTAGATAAAGTTTACAACGATTCTGAAAGATTTTTCCAAAAAAGGAAACTTGAAAAACTCAATTGAAAAAATATATGCTATTCTAAATGATGACATTTCTCTATACTCTTGTTAAAAACGAATCTCATTTGCAAATCTTAAAATATTGTCTTTTATAAAAATGAAATCAAACGTAAAGATTGGAAAATCTTACATTGCAACAGAATTCTGTTGAAATAAAAGTTTTATTTTTGCGAATAATTTCTAATATTTTAAATTTTTTCAAGAATCTTTTTCCGAATTCATAAAAGATTATCATAAAGCGTATCTTCTGTCATTTCAAATTTTTAGTTACATTTAACATGTTGCTTTTTTCTTCTTTCTTTTGATATTTGCTAAACAATTATAATTTATTTAACATATACAATTGAATGACCCAAATGTAATTAGTAGTTTTACTGCAAAGTATCGACAAAGTAACAAAGTGTAAATTTAATTGGACGTTGCGAAGTTTCGTTGCAGCGCTAACATCGCATTATCATACATTTGATACTGCTAAACAGACTGCAACTAAACTTCTCGTCTTCGTAATGCGCGTTGTCGCAAGAGCAGCCGCGCACATGAGAGGTTCAACGAGATGTCGAAAGATCCGAGACAGCAGTTTTAATCTTTCAGCGTGCCGGTGGGAGACGGTTTATCACCGCGACCAGAAGATCGACGCGTGTAACTTCCCGCGGTCCTTTTTTCAAGTTACATCACGGAGCGACACGGCATCACGTATTGTGCTTGATATTTATTATTCTTGGCTGCTACTTCCGGTTTTTGTCAGCCGCAGGAAGCGCAGCGTACTGCACACACGAGCGATCTATCGAGCCCACCTTATCGATCACGTCGTGTGCCGCAAATGCTCATTGTATCGGATCTGCGTACCTTACTCGAATGCAAACGTTCTTTCACTATTCTCGTATTCCGAATCAGCAAAGTGTATCTCAAGTAAACAATCTCTAAAAATTCCATCAAGTCATCGCGGTATTTAATCGTCAAATCGGTATTTAATCTAGCGTCTATTTAGCTTTCCCTCCCAGAGTTATGCATAATATTTTATTCGAATTTATTCAATTTTAACATTTTAATTATAGGTATTTAATATTATAGGTAACACACAATAATAATTATAATTATAATTTATAAGAATAATATAAACATATTCTAACTGGAATAAAATTCCATTTATTTTAGATTGCTTTCAATAATGGGATGAGACGACAATAGAATTAAAATGCTGACTATGGTAGAGGAGGATGATAAAAAAATGCAAGTAAAATTTTCTTCCTGTCACGCTCTTAACTATATATAATTTTATTAGTTAATTACTCACATTCGTGTAAAAATCCACTTCCTTGTAAGGATTCACAGCCACCAGTATGGATCCTGTGTATGTCTGTGGTAATATCTATGTTAAGGAAAATAATAGCTCAAAATAAACAATAATTTAGCATAATAAATATATTCGTATTGCCAATCTGTGTTGCTTGTTAATAATGTTACATCTCTCATTAGCAGAGAAAATACTGACATTTTTCTGCCGTTGACCGTTTTCCGCGTTCATGGCCATCATGCGCCCTTCGCTCATCACAATGCAATACAAGTGCGTATAAG
>VBVR01001889.1:0-20240 GCA_011638315.1 Tetramorium parvispinum
TTTCCTACCTTCGCGACAACGACAATAGAATGAGAAGCCGGGCCCTTCGATGCATTCACCGGAATTTTTGCACATTGTCTCGTTACAGACCGAGGCGTCGATCTCGCAATATTCTCCTGGAAATAGAACAAGAAGATAACGACATGGAAATTTCTCGGATGCATTTATCATCACGCGCATTGCACCTGAGTATCCATCCAGACATTGGCAAGTGATGCCATCGTAATCGACGCAGGTACCATTGTTGAGACATGGATGATTCGAACATTCACTATATCTTTGTTCGCAATTCACACCTATTTATCATTTAAAACGGTATTATATCAACTCTTTTATATTAATTTATGACGAATAACATATGACGAAGAAAATTATGAATTACCTACGAAACCGTCGATGCAAGTGCAATTATATGCGGCAACGCCGTCGTTGCATGTGCCACCATTAAGACAAGGGTCTGACCAGCATTCGTCCCAATTAATTTCACAATTAATTCCCGTGTAACCGTCGATGCAATAACAAGAATAAGTGCTGTGTTGTCCATGAAAAATCATAAAGTATAAATAAAATATTAATAAATAGACTCTTTCTCTTTTTTATAATTTTAATTATTTTAATTTGTATATTTAAATCATCAATATCTTTAAATTAATTATTAAATTGTTAACGAGAATAATATTAATAGCTCTACAACCTGTTTATAGATATTTTTATCTTAATATTTATTAGACAAAAATATTCGGTTTAGAAAAATTTAAAACTACTGTATATTTCTTATTGAGTTTATCGATTTCGATAAGTTAATTGTATATTTTTATTTTGTCCTTCGTGTAAGATATCAAGAATATTAAAAAGAAAATTATATATTTTTATCTTGTCTTTCGTGTAAGATTTCAAGAATATTAAAAATAAAATTCTATATTTATCTTCTCTATATATCCTGAGCTATATTTGTTCTATTTTCAATAAAACACCTAACTCTCAGACTATCAAGATACATGCTTTCATCGTCAAGTGTAAAATTACGTATGTACCTGTTTTCGTTGTCCAGACAGATCCCATACATGCAAGGATCCCCGCTACAATCTGATCCTAATGCAAACACCGTAATCACGGTCGACAGTACTATCAGAGTAAAAATATTTTTACACGCGGTCCTTGCAGATGATGGATAGTAACTCCGCTTATAAGCCAGCCTAAGTAGCCTTACATACCTTTACAGCATGATTATAGCATGATATACATACACATATGTCGATTCATCGCTAATATGTAAATGTGTGTGATGTGTGCACGCGAGCTGGAGTATGTGTAAATGTGTGTATACATTACGTTTACTATATGTCGTGTAAAAGGACAGGAAGGTCTACAGCCGTTACGTGATGTAAATTAATGCGATATAGATCTATTTGTTCCAGATTGAATGATATAGTAATCTTGCAGATACATCCAACGTCAAGTATCAATCATATTTAATAAAGAACACTTATAGCTTTATTAGACTAAGAAAACGTCTCTAAATAAATTAAGATATTAAAAAATTGCATTAGTTATTAAAAGAAACATAACAACTGATTATAACGAGCAAATATAGGTATATTAATGTATTAAAATTCTTCATCTGTGTAGATGTACCCCATTTGTATAAGACTTGAGAAATTGGGCTTATTTTCAGATATTAGTTTCCTTGATATAAAATACTCGACTTGATTAAATTGGAGCAATAGTATGGTTTTGAGTCACGTCACTGTGCCAATGTTCGTCCGTGACCTTTCTCATGAATTTTGGCATTGCGTTATCATTGCCGCAAAAAGAAAATTAATTACACTTGATCGGTACGAGAATGCCGTACGGTTCCTGAAATGATTGAAAAGCGGAACAAATTCGCCGAGAGAAAAGGATCATCCTTTTCCATTACCTTCCCATTTCTATGCGACGGTGGGCAACGGAAAAAAAAGGGAGAACGCGGCTCGTCGAAGAACACGGCACTTTCGACAATGTACACAGTTACGGTATGCCGTAGGCATATATTGAGGGCGGCATAGGCCGTGTATATACGTTGTTCTTGACGATATCGTTCACGATACCCTGTCGATGACGAGAACTCAGCCGTAGTCTTAGCAACGCTCGACCATACAAATAACTATTACATGCTGTACGCTTGCGTGAAGCAATCGTATCGACAGTAATTCCGGTGTTAGTTATATAAATAAAATTTAATAATAGAGATAGATATATTTCTTGGATTTCTTCGCCTTCACTAGGTCATGGAGTACGTCTGCAATCTGTGACATCAAGAGTTTGAAATTTCTTTACTTGATGTCGTAGCACTTTTCTAATTGTTGATTCTTTGTTACGATAAAAATAAATGAAAGATTTAATTCTTTACAAGTTACAATATAGTTTGCAAACTGCAGAGCACGAGACACTTTTTAGTCAGGCGAGCATGTCAAGATCAATATTACGCGTTTACAGAGTAAATCGATACGATTGCGACCGTATGGTGCAAGGCTGTGACGATATTATTGTCTGCTGAATGAGCCTTTTGCCTATGAAAAACTTTAGAGCTAAAATAGATACAAATGTATAATAATAGTCTCCGCTTTCTCCGAACTGCGAATTCTCAAATGAATAATTGTTTACTCCAATTTCCTATTTGCAACCTGTTGACATCTCGCAAAGCACGTAAATTGTAAACAGATAGGCAAGTTGGCTAGTTTTCGGTGTCGATGTGCTGCCAAATTATAATTCTATTTTAAGCTAATAAAACGAGAGCACGCTCGTTAGAACAGTGTTGCTCGCGTGCCTCCAGTATCGGACGTCTCTTGATTTCGTGAAATTCATCCAAGTCCTAATTATATCATTAATAAGACGAGAGAATTCGTAAGACGATCCGTGACTATTATAAAAGCCAAGATTCTCTGTTACTTGTGACACTGTCTTGCGGTATGTCACGTCTGACAGAAGACGCGTATAAATATCTTCGTACTACGATGATACTTCGTCGCAATCTTGCCATCAAGTAATTTTCGTAGATCTTTTCGAAATTCGTCAACTCTGAAAATTGTATGGTCAATTAAAAAAATTTTAGGACAGATCCATAAATATCTTTATGGTAATATAAAATATTTGTAACGATTAAAAATTTGTCTTACCACAAGTTACATTCAATTCGAGAGAGAGCCTCTACTTTGAATAACAAGATCCACTGAAAATATTTGTTATTTATGTTAGTCAACAAGATTTTCCTAGCTTAGTTGCACGAAACTGGCTCAGTGCCGTCATCCGATACGTTTCACGATCTATATAAAAGAGGAAGAGATCAAAGAATCGAGAGCAGGATCAAGAAGAAAGCTTATATAGAGCAGAGCGTGTCTACGATTCAGATGGAACCTCACGGGGCAGAAGAGCTCAAGTTGCTCAAGTCTCACCTGCGAGGGAATAATCTTTTGCAAGATGAACCCAGATCATGGACTGTCGATCGATCTCCTCTCGGAGGTCGTGGCATATTCGCCACGCGAAACATTCGAGCCGGCGAATTGATCTTCACGGATGTTCCGCTGTTAATAGGGCCACGATGCTACAACAAGTATCTGCCAATGTGTGTTGTCTGCTACAAAAGTGATTGTCCTCTGTTCCCTTGCGATCACGGCTGCGGTTTGCCTATCTGTTCTACGGAATGCGAGGATTCCACAGTGCACACCCAAGGAGAATGCCGGTTTCTGAGAAAGTGGGCGCCGACCTGCGGTTCCACCTGGTCCAAGGATCTGCTACTCGCGGTGGTGCCCATACGTGGTCTCGTGTTGTCAAAAGAGCAACGTAAACTCTTGTACGCTTTCAAATGCCACCCGAATCTTATTCGCAACTACGAGGTATGTTTTTGTACAACATATCCCATAAATTCCCGACATTCATACAGTAAATATTTAGCTTTATAGAAAATGAATAGCTAAATTTTCCTAAATAATACTGTTTATTGCATTATATTTCCTTTCTTTCTTCTTCCGTTCATCTCATTGTATGTGTATTTTCTAATTATGAATATGAGTAATATAGTTCTAATTGAATGGTCTTAATCGAATAATTTCTTCAGATATTATGAAAAATATTGTGTAATAAATTAAATGGAACTCTTATAATATGTTTATCAACTTATGTTGAAGCTCGAGTTGCTCAAGAAAAATGTGGCCAATCTTCCTGACGAAGAGCAAATGGACCTTATGAGATATATCTGCGGCGTTTTGAATACAAATTCGTTTGAAGTTGTGGTCGTATCTTCACAGGACGGAGACCGCACCATGAGTTTACGTGGTCTTTATCCATTAGGCGCATTCCAGAATCATTGCTGCGTGCCGAACACCAGGCATCACTTTGACGACCAGCAGCGATTGTACGTGAGCGCGGTGCTGCCCATCGCTGCTGGTGAAGAGATCACCATGACCTATACCGATCTGCTGTGGGACACATTGAGCAGAAGGCAGTTCTTGAAGATCACCAAACGTTTTTCCTGCAACTGCAAGAGATGCTCCGATCCTCGGGTACATTAGCATCGCGACAATCTCTCGCAAGAAAAATTCATGCGAAATATTCTTTCCGTCTCTTTCAGGAATTTGGTTCTCAGCTTGGCGCGCTTCTCTGCGCAAAGGACGATTGTTCAGGGTATTTGCTACCTCGTAATCCTCTCAATTGTGAATCATCCTGGATCTGTGACAAGTGCCAAACCAGCGTGAATCACAGACAGGTATCTAAAAGCTGAAATGTAACGCTATTATATTTACATCTAATAAGAATAATTAAAGTAAACTTAACAACTCTTTTTCTATGAAGAATAAACGTCTTATACGATTATTAATTTTAGATAAGTATTTATTTGCATATTGATAAGGTTTGCACATTTAATAGCATTTGCATGCTCATATTATTGATTGATTAAAAACAAATTGTTTCTACAATATTCAATGACAATCTTGATTTCTTCTATAAATGTGAGGTTCATTATTTTACAGATCGAGTGTATTCATTCAGGATTAAACACATTTGTATCCAACGCTATGCGCGAAACTCCACGAGAAATTTTAAGATTTACAGAAACAATACTATCGAAATTGGTACCCGCCACTAATTACATCTTGTTAGATGTCAAGTATCGTATAATTTCCTACTTTGGCAGAGTTCCTGATCTTAAATGGGAAGGTAAGATGTGTGTACATTATATTTTCATAATAATATAAATATTATTATGAAATATTTTACAAGTCTCTTTATTACCTGTATATTGCACAATATATGTATACATAATATGAAATGTAATTCGTATTGTAGATCTCACGGATGCAGAACTTAGAATTAAACAGGTATATTGTGATGATATACTTTCTGCTTTAGATGCTTTGGGATCTGGAGACTCTATTAAAAAAGGTGATGTAGATGTTTCTTTTCTATATAAATTAGGATCTATAAAGTATTTCTTGTCCCAAAGTATTTCTCAAACAAAAACAAGATATATAAGATAAGAAAGATCGAAATATTGTTTTTTTTTGCTTTAGTTGTAATAACAACTGTTGTCAACGATATGAACGTAATATATTAATTCATATAAATTCCAGAAAATCTGAGTATATACCATAATTCTTAAAATTTTAATATTATTTTATCAGTAAAATTGTGATAAAAAGATAATATAATTTTTTAATGTATTTATAATATATATTCTAGGTTTTGTTTTATACGAGTTGTATCGTACAAATCTTGAATTGTTTAAACGCCAGATTTCTGATGATAACGATGAACAGACATACCCACATATAAAAGTACGACGAATTCATTATATATTCATGTATATTTATTATACACATATTTTAATTATCATTTTAAATTTTCTTTCTTTTAGGACGACGATAATGAACGATTATTACAAAAAGCAATGAGTATATTACAAAATGATGTCGGCGCAACCTGTATTCGCAAAAGTGACTAATGCAATCAACTGTTCCGACTTTCAACATTGTTCCTATTTATTGCTTTATTCGATATCTGGATATGGAGAGATATATATATTATATATTACGAGAATAAAAAGCAATAACAAAGAATGTATCTACAATATCAATTCAAGAATGTATATTACAATTTTCACAGTCTAATTATTTGATTCTATGTTTTAACTCATGACTTGTATATTATATATAATACAAAATTTGTAATATATATATATATATTTAATAAATAAGATTTAAAATATTCATCGAAGATTCATTGATCTTTATTAAAATAAAAATGCAAATATTCAGATGAAAATTCTATTTAAAGCAATTAGTTACTGTCAATTACCAGTTGCGATGCAGTGAGATCTGTTGTAATAGCAAATTAAGAGGATATATATACAGAGTGGAGCAAAACAGGTAGCACAAAGATGGCAAGAGGATGATACTTGGCAGTAAAATAAAATATAAAATTTTTTTATACTTCATTTTTTAAAAAATTTTGAAAATTGAAAAGTTTATATTCATGTTTCTTCAACAATCTCGTTTTCAAAATTTTTTTAATAGCAATTATTATTATATAATGAAAAAAATCTTAAATTATTATAGAATCTTTTGCTGCTTGTACCATATCTCTCCCATTCTGTATGTATAATATACTTTATATAGTAATACGAAGAAAACAGTGACCATTCATGACTTTATGTACAAATCTCATTATTTTTTTCAAATTACTTGTTGCAATAAACATTTCGCTTCTTCGTACAAGGCAGTACTTGGTTTCAATGTTTCCCAATCATAGTCGACATCTTCGTCATAAGTTGTATTGTTATTTCTATAATATAATGCAATTTTATTGTATTAATAATTATATATCGTTAAATTCTATAACTATATTGATTGCAGTCATAAAACAAATTTTGTAATTTGTTCTTAAATACAAGTATAATTTAAAACGAGTTACCTGTATAAAGTATCATCTACAGTATGCATCGCGCCATTGCCTAAATCTTGAATTAACCGATTTCGCGTGTGGGCTGTGTGCATTAGCGCAATATCATTCATCAAAAATTCTTTATGATCTACAAAAGAAAAAGATTTTTTAAAATATTTATTAGCATAGACATTCATTTCTGATTTACAGAAATAAAACCACATTGAAGCACTCACCATTCTTCTCATACTTTTTAAGCAACTTTTTCACAAACTCTTCACCCGCGTATTTCTTAGATATACCGATTCTATAGAAGATAGTTTTACACTGCCATCGATTCTCTGCAGAGTCTTGGTTAGACGGAACAATTCTTCTCGCTTGTGTTTCTTTCACGAGAGATTCCCAATCAACTCCTAAGGCATCACCTAATCCTTTACCACTCGTTTTAATGTCCTCTTCTAACTCGCCGTCAGAAATTTCTTCAAAATCCATAGTCTCCATATTGTCATCTTCCATATTTCTAACACACAATAAAATTATATATAAAAATTAATATTTTTGATATCTTATTTTTGATATAAAATAAATAATCTAAAGTAAGAAAATTTAAACTTTTCATTAAAGATAATCTCATTTTTCTTTTACAAACTAATGATCAACATAAAATAACTTCTTAAATTTTAATTGAATCAATTTTTTTTAAATTTAATATCAATAAAATTATTTAATTTTAATAATTTTTTAAGAAATTTCATCTTATGATTAACATTTTATAATCTATATCTTACTTCAATGATACTGTATCAGCATTATCTTTAGATTTTGAACTAAAGATAGTTTCTTCCGCAGGTTCTTTCGGAGATAACTGAGCCGGTTCCTGTACAGTTAATTGTACATCGCGATGCGTATCTGGTGATTTCTTATTTGTCCGTGTTTTATTAGTATCCATATCCTGTTGAAAAATTATATAAAAATGTAAACACTTTAAAAAAAAGAAACAAAGATATAGGAGGATATGTACCGTGGTATCTTCTTCCATATTCAATATATCATCAGGATCGTCGCTAATATCACTTAAATCGCTTTCAGTATGAAGAGTCTGCAAGGATTCGTCGGCAATGGGACGCTTCGGTTCCACCGCAACGGATTCCTTGATTTCGGGTTTATCCTTTTGTGAATTCTTCTTTTGAAAATTATCCGTAGATTTTTCTCTAGTAGTTGTGCACAATCTACCTTCAGCGAGTTCCATCAACTTCTTATTGATGGGTTCTTCCTTCATGCTGCCGTAAATAGCAGCCTGCTTAGCAGAAGGATGAATTACCGGCTCTTCTCTTGTTTCTGGCGCATTGTACGATCGTCTTTTGCTATAAAAATGAATCAATTAATGCTTTAACCTAATATAATAGATATTTGTTATTTTAACTACGTTTATTTTAATTTTGTGTAAGATAGTACATTTACCTATGTTGGGTAGATTCTCCGTGTTCCAAGTCCTTTGAGCGCTCATTCCTGTAATGCGAACGAACGTGTACGTTCTGATTATCCCATTTCCGTGTATCGTTGGACTTCCAGTCGCCCATAGAATTGTCATATCGGGAATTCCATTCGTCATCATGTATCTCCGAACGGGGAAGACTATCTCTACCTTCCCATAACGCTCTAGTGCGCCATTCTCTGTCTTCCCATTCCACCGTTTGATAACCACGGTCTCGCCCATGTTCCACATCACGATGATGTCCCTCCCAATTATCGTTAGAAACAGTTTCATCTCTAAGACAGAAAACAATAATATAAAAAGAGACAAAACTTCAGTAACAATATGTATATAAAAAAAATGAGAAAGTTTGTGATTATAAGATTTACGATTTAACAACATGTAATCTTTATTTTAATTTTGATGAAAAATTATCTGTTAAAACGGAATAATACTTTTACTTTATTGAAAGAAAAATATAGAAAAATAATTCAATATTTTATATGTATTCAGGAAATAAAATAATATTCCTGAAAGTTGGCGCTTTCCTCACACGCGTGAATTACAAGCGTCCGCGACGGATCGCGATACGTCAAGACAATTGCCGTGAAAACAATGATAAATTATCTCTATCTCCTAGAAGCTTCTTTGTTTTTGATATCGAGCTCTTGTGTTGTATACAAAATTTAGTCAGTGACGTTTTTACAAAATTGAGGCTATATAACAGGAGTCGCGGAGCCGGTGTGCCCCTTGTTCGCAGAGTCACGGTCAGTCTTTTCGTTCATAACACTTGAATTCTTTTGTCTCGCGAATAATCGTAGTTGCTATCTCCGTAACGCTTGGAATCACGGATCGCATCGCGTAACGTTTATCATCATGTCGCAGCGCAAAGCTTTAAAATTTGCCTCAAACGCTTGTTGCCAAATTCCATATCAAGCCGAAGATCGCCTGTAAAGTAGAATGTTGTATCGCGCTTTGTAACTACTCATTAAACTTATTACATCGCCGTAAGCTGCTCAAAGTAATTCTAATTAAGTCCTGCCTTTCTTTTGATCTCGGACGCAAAGCAATCCTCCATTACTTCCTTTACCGCATACTATGCATTGTTTCTCGCTTTAACATCTAAAGCGCAAAAGAATAATATTTCTCCAATTCATAATAATTAATTATTACCTAATATTGGCTGCACCACTTCTCAATTTATCGCCAGGATAAAGAGGATGTCGATGATGATGATGATGATGACGATGATCATCGAAAGATGCTCGTTCCGTAGTCTGGATCACGTATCTCGACTCTCTCGACCTCTCGTCACGAGCCACGCGTCTCTCCTCGAAGGGGCTTTCATACCTTCTGCCCTCGATGGTCTTTCTCCTGTCGTCTTCGTGGATGTGAGTGTGATCACGATACTCGACATGTGGGGCCGGCTCCTCCTGCTCGTCCCAGTGTTCGGGCATTCTCCCATAATTTCTACCAAAATTCCTGTCCACCTCCATGGCGCGTCGCGGACTGTTCGCGTCCCGCCGATCCACTATCCGGTCGATCTTGTTCGGCACGCGACTCGATTCGATTCGCACCTGGTCCTTTCTGCTACTGTGCTCCGACGTGTGACCGCGTTCGTATCTCACGCCGAATCTTCGGTGCCGGTCCCTGTCATAGTGACCATCTACCATGTCCATTAGATGATCGCGAGATAGAGTGGATGTCACAGCCACTACCGATGAGGAAGACGCAGCCGGGGGAACGGGCGGTAGCGTCGCTGTCGACTGAACGCCCGACGACGTCGCGGCATGTCCGCTCTTGTCGTGCAAAGACGCGCGATCTAAGGACGTCTCCCGAAAACGATCCATGCGATCCCGCGGTGAGTTGACGGTCGACTTGTTGCGACTCGACGACACGTCCTTCTCGACAACGCCGCTTCTCTCATACCTTCCGTCCAGACGTGACTGCGTGGAGCTTCGTTCCCGTTCAGCGAGAGCCTTCGTTTCGGATCGTTCCCGCTCGCGATCGCTTCTGCTCCGCTCACGAGTGCCGCCGCTCTTTTCGAATGACACATCCTTGCCCAAAGATCGTTCCTTGATTCTACCGCTGTAACGCGAACTCTTATCCGCCGATAGGTTTAACGCCGCGGGTGAAATCACCGCAGGCACGTCCCTCTCCCGTGACTTCATAGGCTTCTCTCTTTCTCGATCCCGGTCGCGATCCCGCTCCCGTATCTCTCGATCCCTTTCTCGCTCACGATCGCGCTCTCGTTCCCGTTCGCGATCCCTATCCCTCTCCCTGTCGCGTTCACGCTCTCTTTCTCGATCTCGGTCCCGATCACGATCCCGCTCGCGTTGCCTCTCGTTACGACAACGCTCCTGAGATCCGTCCTTGTCCTTGTCGCGCTGAGGCTCTTGGCGCTGATCACGAGTCAATCTCGAAGGACGCTCGTCTCTCGTCTCCTTCTCGCGCTGACGCTCGCGGCTCTTCTGCCGCGCTTTGTCGCCGCTGTAAGTCTTCTCATCGAAGTTGTCCTTGCTCCTTCGATAGTTCTCATCCTGATTCGAAGTCACTGGTTGCTTCGGTTTGCCGGAAGACGTCTGCTCATTCTTTCTTGCGTCATCTCGTTCCTTGCTCTTGTCTCTCTTATGCGAGTCGCGATCTTTCTTCTCCGCGTCCCTCACTCGGTTTAATGAGTTGCCTTGCTTTTCCGGATTTTTTGCCGGAGTGAGATCGCGCCTGGTCCTCGATGGCGTCCGGCTGCGTTGCGTCTTCGACGATGCAGTCTCCTTGATATGTTGGTACTTGGACGACCGTTCCGTTGACGATGGCGGCGGCGGCGTACGCGAACGCACATCCTTGTCCTTGCACTTGGATCTCAACCGATCATCTGACTTGGTCTTCTCGTCAATAGCACGGTTCTTTTCTTTCTCCTGTTGCTCCTTGATTTTATCAAATGGCTTGCACTTGACAGCGTCCTTGGGCAGACACTCATCCATGTCACGCACTTTCTTGTAATGCCTGCCGTCCTCCTTGTCCACTTCTCGGTTATTCTTTACCACTTTCGGCGATTCGCTTCTGTTTCTTTCCCGAATTTTGCTGGACGATGACGCGTGATGTGCCACAGAAACCTGCGAGCCTAACGTTGTGGTCGTCGTAGACGCGACGCCACTCGTAGATCCCTGTTGTATCGCGGGTGATCTGGCGCGCAACGTGGTGGTATGCTTCCTGGATACAGACGACGAACCATACTTCTTGACTGATCTCGTGATAAGGTCCTTCTTCGTAGAATTGTTATCGAGTTTACGTTTCTTCTTGACGGCTTTGTCGTTTCTCGTTCCTAGTCTCTTGAGTTTTAATCTGTAAAATTCAATCACGACAATTTGATTACAAAATTGTAATATAACAGACATTGATATAATTTTCTAGCATTGAAATAATAATTTCTTATTAAATGTGAAATTGCAAGTCCTTCTTTACCTATAGATTGTAAATACTTTTTTATATATTATAAAGAATCTCGTACATATTAAATGAATGCTTACTTTCTCTTTCTGTCTTTATCCTCGTTGTAATCGGCGGAAATATTATGGTGTCTCTTACTCTTGATTTTTTTGATTTTCTTGTGTGAGTCCGACGTCGACGTAGAAGACGAGTCTTCGCTGCTGGAGCTGCTGCTACTGCTAGACGTGCTGGACGTGCGCGAACTAGAGGAGGAGCTCATAGCTTTTTTCTTCTGCCTTACTTTATCCTTGCCATGTACTTCTTTGTCCTTCTTCATTTGTAACTCCAGTTCCCGTTGTAACAATTGCCGCCGTCTCTCCAACACCTTCTCGTCCTCGTACTCGAGATCCGTCTGATTCCACTCTTCTATGTTTAAGTCTGGGCTATGCGATGCCTTTTTCACGATCTTTGATGTGAGTCGTTTAAAAGGATCCTCAATGAGCTGCAATATTGAGAAGATCAAAAGAAAGTTCTTTACTAAGTTTACAGCTGATCAGTTGTCAATTTTAACCCTCATCAATTATGTAGCGATGCTTAACGAGTATTGCGTATGTATATAAATCAAATTGTTAATAAATAGAAAAATGTGACCTGTGCTTACCCCAGCTGTACCTGCGATCGCATTATCTTTCTTAGCACGCTTGGATGGACTTATCAATGTATGTGTGTTTGCGTATCTAATTAACAAACAAAAGAAATTGCATTAGTCTAATAAGCAATATGCTTTAATAAAGAATAGAAATTTAAATCAGATATTATAAAATCCTAGTGTTTGGATTACATCATATTATCAATGTAAAATAAATAAGCCCAATAAATCACTCGAACACATCTGTGAAATATTGAAGCAAGCAAGTCTAAAGCTGTGGATTGGCTCATTTTACTCTTAATCCCATGAGCTAATAATAAATCACAGCTGTATGATAGAAAAATTGCTCTCTACATTACAATGCAAATTGAATTGTTTCCTATACGTATAAAATTTTCCAACGATCGATTGGTCACGAAGCCACAACGGCCACAAAGGCCACAACGGCCACAACGGCCCCGGCAAAGGGCTACGACAAATAAAGTCCGCGGCTCACTTGCAACTCTTTCCGTAGGAGCAACTGCCGTTGAGGGCCCAATTTCTGCAGTAATCCGATGTATTCTGTGCGGTGGCGGCGGCGGCGGCGGCGATCGCTGGTTTGGTGCCCAACCTCTCAAACACACTCGGCCGTCGTGAAGAGTCTGTATTACATTTCGTAGGGTCAGCCGTTATCTTCCTTATGTTTGGTTTTGACATATTATCACCATAAAGCACTTGTATTCTCACAATGGAAGCGCATAACTGCGAGCATGCAGGCGTTCACGTGCCTCGCGAAATCGTCATGCGACTCGGCGATCTCGGTGCGGAATACGTGCGAGAACAACAGGCATCGTTTCTCTACGCCCGGCCCAGCTCCTCAGGATACCACCGCCACCACACCACCGCGGACCATGGTTCACGCGTCCCCTTCCACCCACTTCCACCCGACTGTGCCTCGGGGCTGCTCGGGGCTGCTCGGGGCTTCGTGCCACTTCGTGCTCAACGGCGAAGTCGGAGCCACTCGCGGACCCGAAACCCCGCGCGTGCCCTGTTGGTAAAAAAGCTGAGTAATATCGTGATTGTCGCGACCGCGGATAACCGCATGGTTACCGACCGTCGGTATAAAGATATGAATAATTTAGCCCATAATGCGTATTAAATTTATACATAGATTTATTATCGCGCAGCTGCTTCGTAAATAAGCAAGCACACACACACACATACACACGCATCTTTGAGATTCAATAATAACGTATATGCAAAATTTATTATAGATTTCTTCCCACGGTTATCACCCGCATGGATAATCGCGGATGTCAATTATAGTAGAAGAGCAGTTTTACATAAAAATTGTATATTATCGCGTCAAAGATATTTATACATATGTATTTTAGAATAATAATGAGCAGAAAGTCTCAATAGAATACATCATCCGAATTTTTCAACATTCATATTTTCGCCTTAGAGAGACGCGCATTTGCATTTAATATACAATTCTAAAACGCTTTAAGGTCGCGGTTTATGCGGCAGTGTTGCGATAATAAAAAAATATACAGACGAGTCTATATTTTCTTTGCCGCAATACTGCTGTAATGCTCCATAACTCCGGGTTCTGTAGGTTTTTACACTTATTGCTTTTGCCTCGATGTCGATTAGTTCGCAGAAATTCTTCTCGACTTTTTCAAACAAAATTACGAAATCGATATTCCCGTTAAATGTAAACATATCCTTAAAAATTTGTACAAAGCGGGGAAAAAAAATCCGATACGCGATGCGCGCGTGACATCCATTATTATGTTACATGTCCTTATCGGAAAACATGCGGAAATCGAATGACTTAACGTCGAGTCATACCAATTAAATGAGAACGACCGATCGGACGACCGATGACTAATGACTGTGAACGTGAGCAGTGCCGTATCGTTTTTCGAGGGATATGCTTTTCACAACATAAATTATATATGTACGTTGTATATAATACATATGTAATATACAATATGCAATATATGTACATAATAACATATATTCATGATATCATATTCATATAATATTCAATATTTTGGACTCTTCTTCCCTTTCGCCCACCTATTAAAATTTCATTAGTTTAACATTAATACGTGGACCGTAATCTTTTAGGAAAAGCATTATAAATCTAATATTAGTATCCCTAAAATAATGACGATTATAATGAAAAATCTGTTTGCCGTTCGCATGTGTTTTTTTTTTTATTAGAATAAAAATGATAATTCAACCATCATTACATATTCTGCGATCAAACTGATCAATTTATCTTCGGGTCGTTTGCCGTAACTCGATTAGCACGATTAACGCCAGGAATGCACTCGCACGCCAACTGTAATTTTACTTATTTTTACGCAAGCGAACGAACAAACGAACGCAAAGCATATCGCCGTAAATGTATCGGGGTCATCGTCGGAACAATAAAGTGGCGCTTTTCGCAGGAACGCGCGTATTGCACACCATGAAAGAAGAGAAAAGAATATTTCTTATTACACGCAACATTTCCCGCACGCATGTGATTACGATGATATCGGAGTGACTGGTCTCGTGCTACACTGATATTACACACATTAAACTTTTGCCGACGTTACATACACAGCGAATGAAACCTACGGTGGTACCCCGCATAACAATAAATTAGACTGCATAACGATTCGATAAGGATTATACAACATCTGTATTTATATATGTATATAATCGTATGACTATATATCCACACGTTTTTTTTCTTTCATAATCACTATGATCTTTAGCGCAACTTTACATACAAAAATTGATTAAAAAAATATTAGTACGAATATAATATGGATTAACATCTTGCATATTTAAAATATATGTATGTGTATATTAGTGATTAGCAAAATATAATTGTAATTCTAATCGCGGCGTATAATCGCTCTAAACGAATAGAAGAGGTGTAGACGCTATATTATACCTCTCTCTTCTAAAATTCTAAAGCAATATCTCACCTCGCGCCACGATTACAATCTTTCCACATACATTATTACTTTATCTTTAGATAATCCAAATATATATACATATATATCTTTCTATATATATATATATGTATATATGTATGTACGTAGGTATAGCGTTTCATTCTGAGGTAGATCGAGTCAGCAAACAGCAAACAACTATATAATTCAAAGCTCGTTTCTAAGTGCATCTAATGCACATATTCTAGATCTTTTATTATTATGATTAAAATTACAGCTTTGTCTGAACATTAAAAAAAAAAGATCATCAATGTCAATTCTTAGTACTGTTGCGTCAGCCGCCATCAATAATTCCGAAACCTTGATCGTCATTAGTAATTACGCAAGTATGGAATTAATTATGTCTATTCAGAAAAAAAATCATCGAGATACTTTTTTTACTCGGCAATAATGATCAGTAAAACTAAATTTAACATAAAATTTAAAATTTATTATCGTTGAAGCCAAAAGTTCTGTTTTTGCTATGGTGCATATCTATCGTAATTTAAAGATTAAATTTAGAATCACAACGTATGCAACGCTGATAATGGACATTGATGATATCTCTAACATGTAATTATTAAGTGACATTCGGCACTTTTTCTTTGCACTTTCATCGGGATATATAACCGTTAAAAAACGATACATTTGCATCTAATTTGTAAAAAAAAAAACATCCTTTGTTTGCATAAATACATTACTGAAACTATTATATGTGATGCATGAGAAATGTTATATACAAATTGACCAATATATACAATAGGCGAAAAATGCAGATATTTTTGTAGAAAAAAAGTGGCGATTTGAAGGTCTAGAAAATAAATCAATACATACATCAAGGTTTCGTTTCACATTTGCGTCGATAAATGTTTTCTGAAACAATGTAAGATACTTGTTAATTATACGTTAATTAACCAATAAGTTCACTGTAAATTTGCTATCTGAAGCATTCAACAGCAACTTTAAAGATAAAAAGCAACATCATTCTATATATGTATGTATAGACATATAGCATACTTTTCTAAAGATATATACATGCGTAGACATAAGATTTTTAGGAAAACGATTCACTATAATATTAAAAATTATCGATACCACCGTCAGGAATACCAGCCCTAATATTATCCAACACTTTGTTCACAAATTCTGTTGAATGATTTGCTATTCGCATTTCTGTAATCAAAAGTTTGTATACATGTTAAAGTAATAATAACCACTAATATGTGTATCCTTATACACATGTATGTTTTATCAATATATTGTATCTATGATACATTTTAGTTAAAGCGTTACATGTGTACGTGTAAAAAATTAAAATTTTACTCACTGGTAGCCAGCTTGCAACATTTCTCCAATTGTCGTGTAAGCTCTTCTTGGGTCTCGCGATTGGATTCAGCTAATTTAGCAGCCAGCGTATGTTTAGCTTGTGATATACCGTGTATAAGACGTTCTAAAAAAATTACTAATTTTTTGAAATGTTCGAAAGAATGATAATTTTAATATATTTTTCATTTCGATACTCAACTGTGTTCTACTTCAAGTCCATGTAGTTTTATTTTATTAGCTTCGTGTTGAGCCTTTTTCTTTAAACGGCACGCTCGTGAAGCTAGTTTATTTTTTTCTTTACGCGTTTTCGGCCTTGCTGGGAAAGGTAATTCTGAAACAGGTGTCATATCATTTATAATGCGATTTAATTTGTCTAACTCTCGTCCAATGCTGTGAAGCTTGCGAGGATTGGGTGTCAGGTCATTTCCGTCGCCTTTCCGTGCCTTTCCGCTATGCTTAATTCCTCTAAGAGCACAATGAGGACTAAATACTGGATCAGTTGCTTCATTTAAAACATGCGGATCTTCCAAACGCGCTCGCGCGATCAATCGCTGTCCTTTTGGTCCCTTCGCTTGAACATTATATTGCCAGAAGAATCTCTCTTTCTTACTATGCCTTTCTTTTCCTAATTCTGTAGTTCCTGTTCTGTTGTTACTCTGTTCCTCACCATCACTTCCGCCTGTATCTGGTAGATAATCAATAGTTTAGTCATAACAGACTTTAATGTATAAAACATTTAATAAAAATGTTTTGTAAATATATTTGATAAAATTTATTTTTTTTTACATGAAAGATCATCAAGTAGTCTATAAGTTATATAATACATAAATACCATTATCACTGCTATAATCGTCGTAGTGGTCGCTATCATCATCACTGTCTTCATAGCCCTCGTCGTGGCTAAGAGGATCAATACAGAGTGGATCTGGACTAAGAGCACCCCCCGTGCTCAAACTACTAGTCGATCCTGCCTCTACCAAGCTACCGGTACTTAAGAGATGTTGTCGTGGTTCCCTATGAGCCCAGATTTGATCCAAATGTCCTATTGTCTGCGTTGGCGCAGACATAGACAGTCTTGAAACTTTAGGTTTACCACCTATCGTAGAGACCGCATCCGCCTGACTGGATACTGGATTATTAAATGGATTTTCACCTCTTTTCATAAGTAGCTCGTGTAAAGTAGACGATCCAATGGGTCGAGTTGGGGGATGTGGAGACGTTGATGAACTTGCTGTTGAACTACCTGAATGAATTATAATGCCATTATTATTCTTATCGACAAATAATAAATAACAAATTAATAATGTGAAAAAACATGATATTAATATTAATTTTACTACTTTTACTGTTATGTATTGAAAATATTTTTGCGCTTAATGTTACTACTAGATAAGGTACATTTGTTCAGACATACCTGCAACGTTACTAGTGCCTGGACTAGGAAAGGCAGTAGGACTGACAGCTTCGGCATTGTCGGCGATGTTTGAACCTCTATTTAAATTAAAGCCACATGTATTCGTATATGTGGGACAACTACGATGAGTTACTCCAGATTGAGGGAAACTACTAGGCGCAAATCCTATGCTATTACTAAACAGAGAGCCAGTCAACGGAGCGGAGTATTCCATCTTTATTGGCTGCCTTTCCTCGGGCAGCAATAAGTCATCGAAATTTAAATCTCCCAGCAGGGTATCATCGTTGGCGTTCAACTCAGCCAGAGTTGGGCCTTGGATAAGATCAGCCTTGTCCACCTGGAATATATCGTCGTCATCCATCTTAAACGAGATATCCATTTGATCCGGGTCCATTTTGAAGGGATAATCCATTTGTTCGGCCCTCATGTCCCATCCGGAAGATATGGCTAGAGGCGACGGCGAGAACTGATCGTATGTTCCTCGCGTGGTGCCTCGGTGCCCTCCAGGAATCGGAACAGACGCCGACGCCGAGCTCATCTCCTGAACAGGTTCCTGCTTCACTATGCTATCCATCGTGCCAGATAGCGAGAAGTCGCTGTACTTGGAGTCATCCATCAACTACGAGTTTGTTGTCCACAGTTCGGTAGTAAGATGCACGCTGCGATTATTCCGAAGGAAATATCGCTCTGCGGAACCGAACAGTTGAAACAAAAGTCAGGATAAAACGAACCGTCCCAAGATCGATCTATTCGTCGATCGTGCGATCTCGAGGTTTCAGCGACGAACGTATTGGAGGCGAATATCGCGCGAGCGCGAAAAGGATCGCGTTGCGCGTTATTACACGCGCTATTTTCGTGACAGTATATACAATGGCTGGATAATGGTCCGGACGATGATAAGGAGAAGAAGGAAAGGCGTGCAATCGTTGGCGGAGCGAGCGAGCGAGCGAGCACCCTTCAGTTTTGACTCGTCCGCGCCTCGTGTCGCTCGATCGATTCGCAGCCTCGCGCAAGGATGGCCACGAGGGAACGTGGCTTCTCTGCCTCGCTCGGTAGACCCGACTTCGGGGCTGATCTGCTTCGGGGTAAAGCGTGTCCACGTCGGAAATCACATATTGGTCCACGCGCGCACGCAGCACGCACGCATCACGCGTCCCTCGTCAGCGGGCATTTTCCGCGGCTGACAGCATCGTGGCGAGGCCAGACTGGGTTTCACTTTTCTTCCCCCCCGAATCGGTCGAGTCGACCCGATTCGCGCGAGCGAGAGGATCCTTCGATCGCGATCGAGCGCGCCTACGACAGCGCAAATCTCGCCCCACGGGCGTCGCGTCGCACGCGGGAACGATACGCGAGAGAATCGCGCGAGAAAACAGGCGAGAAATCGGTCGGAACGCAAAGGACTGACGACGTGTGTTGTTTGTTATTGTTTTGCCACGAGACTGCGGGGGCCGAGTGATCGGTGATGTTTGCATAAATAGAGGAACGGGTCACATGACACGTCTCGCGAACGAACGTCGGCCAGTCTACGGAGCCGGCCAATCGCGCGCCGCCGTTTCCCACCACCTGTGCGCCCGCGCGCACCTTCCTGCGACTCTCATTCTGCAACTTGGCGCAGAATTGTCGTTTCGATGTTATTCGCTCCGCGCGCGAAAAAAAGCGCTGGCTCTCAAGGACGCCGATCAGGAGCTCTCGTTTGGTCCCTCTAGTTTGCGCGTGATTCGTGCTGAAGCAGGATCCTAAATGGACGAACTTGCACGAGGTCGATAATGTAGGTCGAAATTCTAAGCTATAGAGTGCGTTCAGGGAAACGCTATTAGTGCTATCAGCATCAATCTATCTTCATTACCCACTAAAAATAGAACAAAGATAGACTGTTGCTGATTGTGGGTCTGTTCTTTTTACAATTTGTTAGAACGAGAGAAAGTAAGAACGTTTGTTTCATTTTAAGGGGTTAGGCCACTCTAGAGCAAAAAAAAGGCATATTTCGGGAATTTTTTTTAACGCAATAAAGAGATCAATCGAAATTCTGTAAAATGGATTTTATCATACTACTAATGAATT
>VBVR01001890.1:0-26527 GCA_011638315.1 Tetramorium parvispinum
ACCAATATGGTCGCCATCTTGGTTTTTCAATTTTCGTCCCACGTCTCCGGCTTCATACCCCTCAGCTTACGCTCCCTCCTGTTATTCTTACCTCCATGCGTTCGACTAATATCTTAATTTCCTCCCGCAGAGATGACCGATCAAACCGATTTGCATAGATATATCATTTGAGCTTAACGAATTCATGGATTCAAATTCGAGTCACTGCGGATTATTACATTTACGCATCATGTATACCGCTATACACAAGTTTTGCGAGCGATAGTGCAATAAATATTTGAGGTAAAACGAAAACAAGATCAATATAATAAAAATAAAGTCCATATTTTTGACAAAGATGAAATGGGTTCACAAATATTAGAGCTAACTTTTATGTTCTTTAATTAAAAAAAAGCATTTCAATGTTGAACATTGATTTCGGCTATTGTTATTTTTAGATCGAGTATGGCAGCAGCGTCTAGCAGTTTCCTAAATTCCCATCCATCTTATACAAAAGTAAACCAATCGTTTGAAAAATTAAAAATAACCGAGGTAGATCTTAACGCTCTACATTTAATTAAAATTAATCTCTGTAATTTCAATTTATACGGTATAATTATTATAATCCTTTTATGGATATAATTGAAACTCGATAAATCTCAAGTACCCGATTTCCGATTTAAAAATTACGAGCAAACTTCTTCTTTAGTTGGATGCGAAAAATGTAAAATGCATTTTCGTAAATTTAACCCAGTCTTGATGTCGCAAAGGATTCTGTTACGGGATAATCCGCGCGGTTGTTATGCTCGGAATCGCGAGTTCAAAAACCGGCCTCGGTAGTATGCGCCACGCCGCACCGCGCCACGCCATACCGCGGCGTTTGATTTACGTTTCCCGCTTTCCAGTGATGGTCGCCCCGCTGGTGGGCGGCCATTTTGCACGTGCGGCGACTGCGCACTAGCGCGCCCGTAATTTACGACTCTCTCGCGTGCGCGCGAGCTTCTCCCGTTTCAGCGGCAGGTTTTCGCGCGAGGCGCGTCATCCGCGATTCGGCGGTCATCCGTGAGCTCTCCCTCGGCGATCGTTCCGAACGACGGGCGAGAAACGTGGCCGGGAAACGTCGCGCGCGCAAAAAGGAGCAGAAGGATCGCCGCGAGTGGGAGAAAGAGAGAGAGAGAGAAAGAGAGAGAGCGCGCGAGGTGGGCGGAGTTTGCGCCTGTGTGTGAAGTTGGCGACGAAGACGCGCGGTTGTTCGGAGAGGCGAACGACGCGTTTCTCGAGCGTTTCCTCGAGGAGGAGCACGAGCCGAAGGATCTTGCCCGCGCGCTCACGTCGGAGGAGGTTATGAGATCGCGGCTACGTGCGCTGTGAGGTCGTACAAGATCGTAAATAAGGTGGATGCGCGCGCGGACAACGACGACGGATCGTCGACGCGAGCGCGAGGAAGGAAGAGAGAGCGAGACGCGGCGGCCGGTGCGGGAAGCAGATGCATGGGACGCTCTGATTGGCCGCGGCGGCTGCTATGGCCGCCGATTGGCGTACCGCACGCATATACCCGAAGGCACAGCACGGACGCGTACGTACACTCGCGAGCCGCGTAGCAGTCGCTCGAGCGGCCGAGGACAGTGAGAAGAGCGACGGAAACGGTCGGTCCGCGCGCGTCGTCGTCGTCGTCGTCGTGGTGGTGGTGGTCGTCGCCGTCGCCGCCGTCGCAGTATCCTTGTAAGGCGGAAAGTTTCGTGTGCGACGTCCGTGGCGCGGATGACTCGGAGAACGACGCCGATCTTCAGCCATAGCGAGTAAGAACGGTAGAACCATCGCGTGAGGGAGAGAGAGAGAGAGAGAGAGAGAAAAAGATATTATATATAGTATATATAGATATATACATAGTGTGGAGTCGTTCGAGGGGAGGAGTGCGGTCCGGGCGCAACGCCGACCGTCTCGACACAACCGCGTATACGTAAAACCCGACAATCCGTCAATGTTAGAGCCGCCGGAGGCAGCGATCTTAACTTGCCCTATATATTGTGTATACCAGATTTTACAAGTCGATAATTAGAAGCGCGAGTGTGCCGCGCCGGAGCGCAGTGGTGCGAGCGAGAGCGATAGGCGCCGCGCGGAGAGCGGGAAGCGGAAAGGTGAGCGTGCTGAGCGGCGCGGGAGCGAGCGAGAGACGCGACGGAGGGAGGAGGGCGAGACAGGAACGGAGCGGAGTTAAAGTCGCCGTGCGACACACGCAGAAGGACAAAGACCGCGGCGTTGGCATAACCTCCAAGTCGCTCGCGCCGCGCGTTTTGTGCGCGAGGCAACGGTGCGTCGAGTTACGAGGTGTTACGGTAATTGGTAACGGCGGAGATTAAGTAAGAGAGAATATATTTTTGCAAGTGTGCAACACGCGATCGACGCGAGATCGGGAGAGCACGGATCTGGAAGAGGAAGGCGAGGAGAGTGAGAGAAAGCACGTGCATCATTACATCCGGCCAGCGGCCAGTTGCCCGAAGCGACGAAGGTAGAAGGTGGCCGCGACAGATCGTCAAGGGCCGGATCTCTCTGTTCAAGTTTGTCACGCGTTCTTTCGCGACACCTGGTATACGAGTATAACGCGTAGGTGCGTTACGTGCGTGGTGGTGCGACACGAGTGCGCTCCGTCGGTCTGCGCGCTGTGACGTAGCGGCGACGAGTAGAGAACAGGAGAAGAGGAGCAGGGAACGCACGGCGGCGCACGCCACGCGGACACAGTGGCCGACTGATCCACCGCCGAGACTGGAATAGCGAGCATCATCCGGTTGATGGATGAGACTGGCAGAATGCTGCAACACGGAGGATCAAGTGTGGGTTTGATGGGTGGAAACCAGGGCCAGGCGGCCCAGAACACCGCCGGCTACGGCAGCATGGGCCCGGTCGACGGCTCCGCCGCTCAGGGCCCCGATCAAGCGGTCGAGGCCAGGAAACAGGACATTGGCGAGATCCTGCAGCAAATCATGAACATCACGGACCAGAGCCTGGACGAGGCACAAGCAAGGTAGATGCCCATATCCCTTTTTTTCTCTGCGCTCCGCCATTTTTAACGTGCTTGCCTGCGGGATGCGCGTCTCTTTTGATCTTGCCCGTCGCTAAACAGCTTTTCCCAAACGTCTCTTCGTCCTTGGGCCTTTTCACTTCCGACGCTCGCAAGCAGTCGCATATTTTGTTTTCGGGTATCTGTACATATTTAATGTTTACCTGATTTTGCCTCTCTTTATAGCGGAGTATTAGTAGCGCCGTACTCGTAATTGCCACGACTACTTTCGCGCTAAAATGTCCGTGGGGTCTATCAGCGTTACGTCGGAGCTGAAAATTATGTTTACTGCTCGTTAATAGCGGAATTAAAGGCTTAATGGTACTTTCGATTTACGAGGTCGATTCGTTAGCCGGGAGGAGTGCCGTGTAAACGAAATTCTCATAAAAGCAAGACGATGCCCGCGTATAAAATACGGCGCGCGCGGTTTTATTTTGAGTCCCTGAGTTACGGCGATTCATGGAAACGCATTAAATCGCATAGATTACAAAGTCGCCCCCGTCGCGTACGGCTCTTCTTCATCGATTCCCGCAACGTCACGCAAGAAGTGCATCTCGTTCGTATTCTCCTTCGTATCTCATATATCAAATTAAAGAGAACACGCCGGGCACTTTGCACAATCTTTGCAGTTAATTATACGGTATTATAAAACGTGCAACGTGCTTATTAATGACGACGAGTGATAATACACTCCTACTGTGTAACTGCGGGACTCGCGCTCGTGTGTACTTAGCTAATTATGCGCGCGTTATTCATTAGCGCATTAATCAGCCTGATTTATCTCACGGAATATATCCCGGTAAACATCCTCTCTATCTTTTTATAATAATTTGACGGAGCTGCGAGACATTTGTCCAGATAAGATCTATCGACCCGCGAAAAGATCGATGCTACGTTTCCCCCTTTTTTTTTTTCTTTTCACAATCTCGCGAGTAAACAGATGACGAGGAACCCACTCTGCGAAACAAAATAGGAACGTAGCGCCTGGTGGTACACCGTACTCGGGCTCCTCGTATTTAACTGTGTCGTCTGCGTACACACGCGACTAATTGTAAGTGCGGCCGCCCGTATTTACTTGGCGTCGGCTTTGCTCATGTGCGTTAAGTTATATTAAGCACCTGTCCGTGTGTTTGATGCCGCTACAAAGAGTGCCAGATGTGCCGCCCACGACGACGTGTGCATTTTCCGCAGCGCGCAGGGTAAGGCACTTGTAATTCCGCGACGCGCTTTAAACGCCCGGCCATTTAAATATCGCGGCTCTCAATTAAGCACATGGCCTTGAATCAAGTTAATTGCCTTTATTAACATCGAGCCGTTAATTTCGATGGCGATAGTCGTAATTTCGCGTAATTTGTACGCGCAGAGTGATGGCGCCTAGAGTGATTTGCTCTCCTTTTCGTCGGTACGATTTTTCCTCTTTCGGCAAATTCAGAGTCGAGCCCGAATTTGTTGAAAGCTACCAAAGATCCAGGTCGATCACCTTTTATGCGATTTTGAGTAGTGATAGCCGAGCTAATCCACACGGTTTGTTTGCAGGAAACACACCCTCAACTGCCACAGGATGAAACCTGCTCTATTTTCGGTGCTCTGCGAGATCAAGGAGAAGACAGGTGAGTGATTTCCTCTCTCTCTGCAACAACGCAGGCATTTGCTCTTTTTGCCGCGCTCGACTCACACCGCACTCGGATCATTAAACTTTACGCACGAACGACTCGCCTATTCCGTGCCGCCGCGCTAACAGATGAATGGAATTTTTAAATGAGTCAATTTTGAATGCGACAAACTCTTGCACATGACGCACCTTTAGAGACCGTGAATTTCAATCTACTTTTCTCCCTCTCTCGCATCTGGCCGCGTATTTATGTACGTATGTATTTCACGCGACGCGAGAATCGAATATTGCGAGGATGCATTATTATTTTTGCAGCGTCATTGATTATATTTGCGCGCAAGCGAAGTTTCATTCCATTTCCCCGTGCGCGCGAGTTATTGTGCGTCATAAATCATAGGTCTTATTTAAAGCGCTGACTTTCGGCGCCCGGTTGTGTTTGGAAATTGATTTTTAAATTGCGTTTTTACCTCGGAATCGATTGGCACCGGTATAATCCGCGACGGGCTCGCGACAGCTTTTGACGTTTCACATGCAGAGAACATTTCTTACGACCTTCGGATCGTTGCGAAAGAAATGCGATAATGGGCGATAAGGATGTATTTCAAGGTGTATCAACATGAAAATCGAGCTCGCGCCGGGACTGCTGAATTTAATCTCTGAGTGCGAAAACGAGCATAATTTCTCCATGAATAACGTCGACGTTCACAAACTGTTGTGTGCCACGCGCTCGTATGGTGAGCGCGGTAGACCGAAATCGAAAAATCGCGAGAGATCCCTATCTGCGACAGCGCAATCCGCGTTTACGCTCCCTTCGGACACCCTTCGGTCGCGCGACCCCTGCGAGACCCATTCGAAACTCGTAAACATAATTTTTATGCGATGTTTGGATTACTTTTACGCGCGGATCAAGAGACCGCGAAACGCGCAATTATTTCTGGGGGATGCGATCGAGGAAAGAGAAAAATAGGAAGAGGGAGAGATCGCGCCGGGGAGAGCGAGAAAGATCGGTGGAGGGTTGGTGGCTACGTCAAAAGTATTCGCTGTCCATTGGGGGTGGAAGGACTATACCACGCCCCTCATGCTAAGCTACCCTCTTTCGCATCGTTTCTCTGGCGCGGTGTGTATGTTTGCGTGCTTGCGTCTACGCATTCGTACAAACACACACAAATGATAGGCACGAGGGTGTCGTTGGCGCAGTACGGACTGTGACGTCAACGACGTCCCACGTTTCTATAACATTATGATATTTCCAAATGGGCACTGGGAAAGAAGTCGTCCTTTTCGCGATCGAAGAAGAATGAGATCGTTCTTTAAAATTTTTTATTTTTTTTTTTTCGGAGGAATTTCGGATGCGAACGCGATCGTACGTTTTGCTAATGTATTTCGGAAATCCTATAAATTTTGTACTTTTTCATTATTTTTATTACCTCTTGTTGTCGTTGTATCGATTGTCGTCGTTTCGTTATATTAGGATTTTAAATTGTGCTTTACTCCGAACTCGCAGAAATATTAACTCTTCCACTTCAGTTTTTGATATACACATATAAGATTTTTTATTATATCTCGCAGATATTTCATCTTTTTTATGCAAAATGTTTGATCCTAAATTTGATTAAAGTTCAAATGGTATTGTTGAAATAAGCAAAAAATCGATGACAATACTGCATTGGAGAATACTACATTTTTCGACACGGGCAAGGGACGACGAGAAGAGAGCAAAGAACAGCAGAGAAAGTTTCAGTTTGAGTTTTTTTTTATCGTAAACAAAAAGAGCGTCAAAGTATGATGAGTACTCGGGACGACGAACCGTTTTAACGGTCCTGTATCTTTTATGAGTTCCGGCCCGGCTGCGTGCAGTGCCACACGCGTGCGCGCGGAAAAATGCACCGAGAGCTTTCTCCTTCTCGCGTTATGAGGGGAAAAAGAGACGCGAGATAGTCGTAGTCGAGTTTATGGGCGATGGCTGACGAGGCAGTGAAAAAGTACTAAACCAAGAGGAGCAGATAAACGCTATGTTAAGCAGACCGTTTTACCAGCCATTTAATATAATCGGCTCTCGCGTTCACTCTCTCTCGCGTGCGCCACTCAGATAACTTTGGATCAAGACCATACAAGGTGGGACTGTTTTCCTTCCAAGTAGGTGCCTTATCCCTTTGTTTACCGTCGATGACCATCGCGCCATTGTACATAAACGTTGCGAATTTTTATTTTGTCAACCACGCCCTTGTCGGCCTTTCAGCGGATTTTTGTGTGGATTCAGGAATCCAAATTACACGTGAAATTCTGCGAGAAATAGGGTTCTCCACCTATATGAACGTTATAATATCCGTTTCTCAAGTTTTCAAATCTCTTGCTGAAATCACATTGAATTATATTATCAAAAACATACACAAAATTATACGAGTTTCTTGCTTTATTCATAGACATTAATTCTGGCATGCCACAGTATTCGATAGATGAAATATACGGGATACTTTTTTTTTATTCATGAATTACATAGCTGTAAACCTTGACCAACACTCACAAAATTTATTTTTACTAGAAATAAATTGGATGTTCGGAAAAAAACTCATCTTGATGTATGGTGTGAATAAATCACATGATTTTTTTTCGCTCGTGATATCGTAATCTAATACTTGCAATGAATCAGAAATCTTAATTTTTCGTTACTCCGAGAATCTAATTCGGTGCGACCACAAGCAGAGAATCGGGCGATCGCACTTAGCGCTAATTGTACGATGCAATTACGAGACATGCAACGAGACAACTCGTTCGATTTGCGTTAATAGACCGTCCTACTTCCTCGAATATCACGTGTAACGATCGATCGGGCCTAAGAGGCAGTCAGCCTCTGACTACGATTTGTCACGGTCAAATTGGAAGAGGCGCTTTCCTTTTGTAACGCGCTGATCTTCGAAGACCTGTTTCGGGCGAATACACCGCTCAGGACGATTTCCCGTGGGGCGCGCGTAGATCCCGAATACTGAAAGGAATGGAGAGACAGGCCGGCCTGAAATCCGCGGGATTTCTCTACTCGCCTTTCAACCGTTGGCCCCCAATCCCCTTTTTTTCGTCCTCTGCCGTGCGGACAGCTCTTCAGCCCGCATAGAGCAGCTGGTATAATCCTCCACGCGGTGCACCGGAAAATAAAAAAAAAACACCTCGAGAGGCGGGAGGCCGCTAAAATCCGACCTGGTTGCGCGATAAATAGTCATCTCGGTAATTATCAGGATCGCCGGATCGATGAACTTTTCGGCGCGCCCGCGGGTGCCCGATAAAACAAAATTAATCCGCGGCCGAAACAGATAATTCGGCCGAATAATAATCCGCGTCGCTGCCATTAATCACGAATCGGCCGATATTGATTTCACGCGAGGCGCGCAATCCGATTGGCTGACTTTACTTACGGCCCGTGTATGACGCACGTGCGTTTCGTGCGGGGCAATCGGTTACACAGGGTGTTTCGTTCGTGGATTAGTCCGTCTGTCGATTCGCCGAGGATTTATTTAACTTAGGACACTGCCGCCGCCACGGCGCATATCCTCGTCCCTCCGCAGTTTTTGAAACAATGGCAGCTCGTGCAAACAATTAAAAATCCATACTCGATTTGGCCGCCGGCCAACGGTAGCTTCGTTTCCCGTCGCACACCTATATAACACGTGCAGTACATGTCCATCTATGTAGAATGTATCTCATTGTTATTGTCATGTAGCATAGCTCGATATTTTTAATATAGCACACTCTTCATTAGGGAAAATCTCCTTTAGCGTCAGCAGGAATAATCGATTCGAAGAAACGTTTTATTCGGCTACGAACGATGGATGTACGATGCGAAAATTTTATTCAGCCGCATGACCTTTTCCGCTGCGCGTTGCATGATATGTTAATATTAATCCGAAAGGCGAAACGGAGCTCTTAGCCCACGTGAGTCTCGAGCGCATTGCGTTTCGTTGCAACCGGCCGACCTTGATTTCGCGGAGCGCATTTCATGCTGGATTCACCCTCGTCCTTTATCTTCCGTAATTAATGGCTCCGTTTGCTTCCATTTATTACGCGAGTACGACATCGAACTGTCTTCAACACGCCCGGTGAGCACGCCCGCGCGCGCGTCTGGTTCTTCGTGAACGAAGGATTAAAAATGCTCTCTCGGTACATTTCCCTCGTTGGACACGAAGAATTCACGTTGACTTGATTTCAAAAATCGTAGAATCTCAATAAAAAGGAATTTTAATTAGATTCGATATTACCGATAGCCGTCCGGCTTTCGTGTCATCGAGATGAAATGCGCTCGCTGAGAGCGTAAAGATGTTCGGGGAAGTTGGATCGTACGCATCGCATTCTGTTATTGTTACAATGTACGAAACGTCGCTTCGGTTTTCGAGAGGTTGACGCAGCTCATTCCGGCTCCAGCTGGAATGTCGTTCCCCTAGCTTCGCTTTCCTTTTCTTCTTGTACCCGCGCCTTTCGTGCCCTCTTCTCTCCCTCCGTCTTTCTCTCTCTCTCTTTGTATCTCCATCTCTGTCTCTTCTTCATCCGTGATACTCGCATGCAGATGGGGTTTCAGCATCCCAAGGTGAACCGGAGCCCCTTGGTCCCCTCTTCCCATCTGTCTCTCTTTCTCTGTTGCCTTCTCGCTTTCTCCCTCCCTTTTTCTCTCTCTCTCTTCGTCTCGTCTTCTCAAGTCTCGAACTTCACGGAGTCGACTAACGAGATTTGTCCGATTCGAGTGAGCTCGCCGTAATGCGCACGCACTGATTTATTGCAAAAACTTGCACGCTCGTAGTAAATTGTATACCCTCCCCCTCCCTCCTTTCGTTAGCGTAGGGAAACGTTTCTTAACGAGCACATTCGTTCCCGCGTTCCTCGCGCCGCGGAACGCGAGCCTTGTTGATTCTCATGAGTTGCTTTAATTAACTTCGCCGATTACGCGTCACGTTTTCGCTAATTACGGCGCGCGAGGCGGCTCGCCGTGACGGGCAAAAGACGGCCGCAATACGCGCGAGTTATTATGCATTGTGTGCCCACAGACGCTGATAAAGACATGGTCGTATTATCAAGTAGCAAAATTACCGCTAATGCTCGCTTTACAGATAACGTAAGCACATATTGTTCGCGAGAGTTAACGCGAGCGCAGTTGTTTCGGGCTTTATCGCCGACGGCCTAAAGTGCCGTCACAGTTATTTCTCGAGTCGTTTCATTTCTTTCCGTTCTCAATTCTCAATCTGTCGATTGTTCCGGGCTAACGAGTCACGCTCGACATTTGTCTAATTTAAGAAAATAGATGGGTCATGGAGCGAGCATTTTTAAGCGGAAACTTCTTACGTACCGACCGTACCGGCACCGATACAAGGGAACAAAAGGAAGTATCCGTGAAAACGAAGGGAAGAGAGAAAGCGAGAAGATGAAAAGCCATTGTGCTGTCAGGACGTACACGACAGTCGCTGCGCGTAACGGAATCGTTAAAGAATTGCATTTAAGTCTCTTTAATTGCGCAAAGTTGTTGACCGGAAGTCGTCGTTATGGTCATCGCTCTCGCGGCGGGGCTCGCGCTCTCATTATTCGGTGCTTTAATTTACGTCTGATAGCGAGCACTTTGTTAAAGTGTTATTTTTCCGAGTATAAAAACGCTTTCGGTCTGAGGAGGGGGTCGATTACTCGAGTTTTCGCCAAATAAACAGATCCACTTGGCGCTCTCGTCGAATCGAACGGCGAATATCTAGCGACGACGAGAGAAGGACGCTTTGCGGAATTCGTCGTGCATGTGACATGCCACAACGCGCGTGTGGTAGCGCGCGTGTGTGTATCTACAAACGTAGGAGGTCGATTTAACAAACCATACGTTACGCCACGATAAAATCTCGCAAACCTATAAACTTCGAGCTCGAGCTAGGTGCGGGTACGTTATATCATAAAAATCCAGTAAAATAAGCTCGTAAACCGAGCGAAGGAAAGAGATGGAAAGGGGCTCTCGCGTTGTCGCGATGCACTATAAACTCTCCTCGCGAATACGCGCCCGTACGCGTGCGTGCACGATGTTTTAGAGTACATATTCGAATTATGAACGAGATACTTCGCAAGTCGCTCGCAAACGTAACAGAGGAAGGTAACAAGGTAACGCAGTTATCTCTAAAGTTCGAGATATTCATATTTATAATATATGTTAACTAATTACAATAAGATACAAGATATTAAGAATCTCTGAGATTTTATTTACGAATAATCAATAATTTTTATCAATATAATTTAATTATATTTTATTTCTGGTATAGATGGAACACGGCGTTCTCCAACTCTCGAGTTTAGATAATCTCTATTTATACGAATAAACTATCGTGGATGCATATACAACTTACACCTCTATCCGATTCGATTTATCGGTACTTTGGCTCGGCTAGGTCGGCGATCTTAGATTATCTCGGTGCATTCGCGTCTTGGTGTGGACGAGAGAGGAAGAGTGATCTTTCGAGAGGCTAATTGGAAGACTCTCGAGGGCTACTCTCGGCGGCTTCTATACGTGCGCCGTGGGCCGGCGTCCTCTTAATCGTATGGTAATTCTATGGAGATTGCATGGGGCGAGGAGAAGCTCGTAGCTCGGGATCGTTAGGCCCTTTTCGTCCCCGCTGGGACCTAAACTCGCTCTGCCTCCTTCCAACTAACGGCGTTCCGCTATCTGGCTTCCAATCACTCCTCCTGCTCTTCACCCATCATCTTCGTCGTCCCCTAAGAGACTTATTTTTCGTTTGGTTCGTCTCGTTGCCTCTGCCAAAAAATAAATCCAAAAGGTATGATTAGCGCACTTCTGCCTTGCTCCAAATTGTACTCCACGAGAAATACTCCGTCAGTTAACCCGTGATTTAATTCTTCCGCGCGCGATACAGAAAGCGAGGGCGTGTTGCAAACGCTTGCCGCGCATTTATATTACGTTTACATCTAATTTGTTTTAAACTTACTTAATTTAATTTCGAATTAAATCAGTTAATTATAAGAGCTGCTTTGCTGCAAGAAAATTAATTATTAATGCGTTGTACAATACAATGTCAGTTACCTGACGAAATATAGCTCACAGCTTTACCGTCAAAGTTCCACCTTCCTCTGGCGCCGGTTTTCCCTCTTATATTCTTCCTCGAGTAGAGACCCGAAGTGACAAGTGAATGGCGTGCCACCCTCGAAGGAGGGGGGGATAACAATAACCTCGTGCTGCTCCTCGCTGCGAAATAAGTATCATACTGTCTCGTTTTCATATATATGCAGGCGACTCCAGACACGCGACGACCTCACAATCGCCACTGTCAGTCCTCGTCGGAAAGAAGCCTGCGATTATGCCGCACGCGTGTGCGTGCACGTGTGTATGTGGCGCGCGGACGCCACTTACTCTGTCGCGCGCAAATGCGAGCGTTATCGTTGATCTAACTCCATTCCAATTCCGTCTGAGTACCAGATGACAGGAGAGTGACAGCTCATCCTCAATGCGAGTCGCCCCTTTCCACCTTCCGTCCGTCATCGAAGGAATATATCGGGCATAATTTTATCGCGAATCAAATTAGAGGCTGGCACCGACGTTGTTCCCGCCTCATCGACCACCGTCGCGCTATCTTTACGTCAACCCCGCGACGCCTCCGTCGACGGCGAGAGCTAGCGCTTTTTTACGAGGGAGCAATTTTAATTTCTGATTCAGCGATAACCCGCCTATTATTATTCCTCGCGATAACCAATTCGAATTCGAGCATCACGTAGCTGGAATATATCGCGAATATACCGGCGCGGTCGGTGGCCCCCGGGAGTCCGCTTCTCGTTTTTGCGATGGTGCAATGTGCACGCCATTTACGGGGCGGTGCATAGAGCAGCGAGAAGGAGATGCTCGCGGCGTGCGAGATGCAGCCGCGAACGCATAACGGCGAGAGGTGCCGGCGGATAAAAGACCGAGAGAGGAAAGAGCGCTGGGGAGGGGTGAGGCGAGAGGAAACGCGAAGGAGCTTCCATCTCGAGCTCGAGATTTCATTAAAATTCATGAACCGTACGCGACTTGCGCCTCTCTCTCGCGCCGCGGTGGTCTTTGAGTTTTGCGCGTTACGAAGAAGCGGCACGGTACAACCACCGACGTGGATGAACGGGGGAGAGAAAGAGAGAGAGAGAGAGGAACAGAAAAGTGACGGGGGGAAGGGGGAACGAGGTAGAGAGCGACGTCAGCTATGAATAATACAGGGAACTTCTAATTGCGCGAGACAAAACTCCGCGTAGTTGGAAACTTTCGTCCCGGCTACGACGGTCGGGAGGAGGAACTTTCGCAACTCTCGCAAAACTTACCGCTTGTTTTATCGTCGACCCATCCTCTCCCGCCCGCATACGCGCCGCGCCGTCGCGCCGGAAGTCAGCGCGGAAACGCCACGGCTCTCTTTATACCGTACTTCCTCGTTCGCATCCGCGGGCGTCTCTCGCTATCTCCGCGGAATCTCGCGAACTTTGTTCCTTTCGTTCCGCCGTTTGCGATTCCCCCGTGGAATTCGCTCCGAGACGCCGCGCCGCGCCGGGAAGATGCCGTCTGTCCACTCGTCGGTTACAATCGGCGAACGCCGTAGCTGCTATCCAGGGATAAAGCGAAAGATGATATCGAGTAGAAAGTATTAGTCTGAAACGTTGAATAAAGATCTTTAAAAATTGTCTCGCAATAGATTAACTGTTCAAACTCTACCCTTTATCACACGGTACAATTATAAAATTTTTTCTCTGTTCCACACGTGGAACAACAGCACTCGCAGCCAAGAATCGCACGGTCATGTGGATTTGTCTGTTCAGCGATGATTAGAGTCATTATTCGACACGTCATTTGAGAAAGAGAGACGGTCGTTTTCTCCTTTGAACTCTCTCGAGTCTTGCTGGCGCGCCCTTTCTCTCGTTCTCCTCCTCTCTTTTCCACGACAGTGCTCACATAGGTGTCGGCAATGAAGAGAGGGATATCGTTTCTACGGCTAGGGTATGTTCAACCCCCGTACTCAGGGGTGGCTGTAACGTCGCTCGTAAAAACACCGTAAACTCGACAGCAACAGGTCCCGTGTGTCTGCCGCAGAAGCGCCGGCCATGCCGCTCTCGAATATGATGGTTGATACGAGAGCGTACACGAAGAACCGCCGACACCCGAATCGCTGCACCGCTGATGATCTTTTGTACTATTCGCTTTGCGAAAAGACAGTTACGAATAGCGTGCAACATTTACTCCCTGCCGACAACGTTTGTAGGCGCATCGGCATTTTTTGACACGTTTTTGCAACTTTTTTTCAATTTGCAAAAAACTTCAAAGATAAAAAGGATGCGGAAGGTCGGCCGTGTTGTAAGTGTGTTCTTGTCTTAAATTATCAGAATTCGCGCATTTCCCGATATCGCGTTTAAAGCATCCATTCTAAACGTGCCCGGTATTTTATCGAGGCATCTATCATTCACGATCACTCGTTTCGTGTATTCTTTATGAGCACCGTCGGACTCTGGATAAGGGGGAGAGAGGACCGACGAAAAATCTCGGAAATTCTCTGCCGTATCCGGTATGCATGAGGTAGAAAACGTAACCACGGTACCATCTTGTTGATTCCGACATTTTTACGCGAGGAGGTTACCGGAACGGTCCGCACGACCATCATCTTCACGGAAGCGGTTGAGGGGCGGAGGGGAGGGAAGCGGTGAGAAAAATTGTCACGGCGAAGGATTTCGAATTCTCGCCGCGTAAGGAGTCTGCAGCGGCAGAGCCAGCCAAGCTCTCCTTCCCCCTGCATGTGCATGCATTATGCATGCACAACGGCGCTGTGAGAAAAATGTCTTGGCAGCCGCAAAGCGCGGGGTGGTTGCCTTGTCTCTATGTATGCAGCGTTACCAGCCCGGTATACTGTATGTACATGTCGATACCGAGGCTCCAGATGCGCGCAACTTCGCCGGCGGTCCTCTAATTGCGTTAATAAGATTTTCTAATGACACCGCGTGTCATGTACGATGCAAGCGGTAGCTGACGGTATATAGCATGTAAAAAATCATTTCTCTTAAAAAATGTCGGGTAAATTAAAATAACGCTCTTCGTAATCCCGATAATGGTTTTGCCGTCGGAATTTTATCCTTTTTTCGACATACTGCTCATTATTAGTAATATTTAATTAACGAAAACGCATCAGTCCGCCTCGCTTTCGCTAGTATTCGAGAAAAAACACGGGGAAAACAAACCTGGGGAAAATAAAGGATAAAAATCTATCGAGATTAAAGCTGAAAAAAAAGACGAGCTATGGTCGACCGAGTCACAATAATGCGTCTTCAGCTCCATCCTCGATATTTTCACCGACGGTTTTTCCACGATTTGATATTGAGCGCCTTGCTCTCCCCCTCGACAAAGGTTCGGTGGGGATGAAGCTGAGCCGACAGTGGCGACCGTCCACCCTTCCTCAGGGACGGATTGCCAGCTCTGGCTCCTCTATGGGCATGGGCTATGTCTGATGGCTCCATTAGAGCCTGAGAGAGTACATTTTTTCAATCTGTTGTTTCGATAGAATTATATCGAATCTTTTTTTATCACATTAATATAGAAATTAAATTAATGTGATGAATCCTTGTATTAAAAGCGCGCTGTATATAACATCGTTATACTTTACCAAATTTGTATTTAAAAGTATATTTAAATTCGAATTTGTGCTTCTATGAAAAGCACTCGGTACTTTCTAATCCAGAAAAGTAAGATTACTGAAGTTGTATACTGTGCAATTTATGGGTTAAATGTGGATAACGAAGTTGCAGCGTAGAATATCGCGAAAAGTTTCGTGCCAAAACTTGAAGCTTGGCCGAGGTGTTTCGCATATAAGAGACAACCCTCTTCGTTAACTTGGAAACCGAAGAATCGTAGAGCCGAGGGGGAAAAGGTGAGGGTGGTTTTTCCAATGATGATGCACCGGCAAGGAGATGTGCGTTTACGGCACCCGTGGGAGCCACCGGCATGAAAACGAAACTCGAAGAAGACGCCGGATCCTGTCCATCCTTAAAAGAGGACTCTTGAGTTTCTGTGTAAAAAAATTCACAATTTCAAACGTTGTAAACTATAAATGACAATTCGAGGGTAGTGATCGTTTCAATCTCGAAAATCACATACATAATTAAGTATCTCCTTATTAATTTTTTTTTTCAATATTTCATCGACGTAATTATTTCGTGAAAAAAAATATTGAATTTAATTATAGGAACTAAATCAAAATTCAGAATTTAATTCTGTTTTTGAAATGTTTTTAAGATAGATGTATATAATTTTCGGAATTAAAATTCAATAAGATGTGTCATGATTGGAATTGGAATTGGTAAAAGTATCTTTTTCGACGAAATTTTTTTCTCGTTCTGATTTCGTTCAACGCGAGAGGATTCCGGTGTCGCTGTGTGGAAAGAGCTCGCCGAAGGACTTTCGGGCTCTGATGGAATCCTAAATTTTAAATCGTCTGAAAGATCCCAGTCGGAAATTGAACCTTGACCTTTTCCTCCTTGACGACTTTCGATCTTTCTGATGGGATTGGTCCTATGTCCGTGAGCGTGCGTTGAGAAAGTACTATCATCGTTAGGTTTTATCGCGGATGTTTTGGCGTCAGGTATAAAGTGCGTCTAGAATAATTTCGCTAGTCACACTCCGCGGCCGCAGCACGTAAAAGCTCTTCAGTTTTATGCGTTTCTCAGCTATAAAGTTGCCGATTCGATGTTGCGGCTAGAGTTGGCATAGCCGGAGATACTCTTAAATAGAAACATTCTCACGGTAGATTGCGTCCTATCGATATTAATAATAATTTCATTAAAATTGTGAAATTAAGTTTTAAAAAACGGGGAATATCGATAGTTTGACCGTTTCGGAGTATTATTAGCGTCCCTCGTGGCTCCTGCTGGTTCATAAATTCGCCAGAGGAAACTTCCCACGAGTCTCCGGAGAAGCGGGGCCAGTTCGAAATTACATCGCCGATATTTTCACTTCGCCGACGCCGTCACCGCCGCCGCCGCCGCCGCCGTCGATGACGTTTCCGCGACACGCACGTTGCAGTGAAAGTTGCTCGGCGACGTCGGCAGTGGTGGCGGCGACAACGAAGAAAGAGCAGTAACATTCCCTTCCTCGTGCTTATTGTTCATTGACGTTTATGCGTTTGCGCGCGCGGACACACGGTACGCGGCTACCGCCGGTGCATCCGCGCGAATGCACTCCGGAGATTTTCCAGGCCAAGTGCCCCGGCGTTATTCGCGGGGATGCACACGCCGTAGATCATGGTGTTTTTCAGCATCTACATCCCTATGCGCGTTTGCGAACGCGCCCGCACACAGACGCAGGCGCGCTCGTACGCGGAAACGCATCGAGTTATTTTCTGACCATTGCCTCTCTCGTTCTCCTCGCGGAGCGCGCGTACAGTCTGGTCCATCACGTGCCGATACACGGAGTACAGGATGCTGCAACTCTGCGCAGGAGGATATGACGCCTTTACTTGCAAGTTTTTAATTAATTCCATCGATTCCGTTGATCTTTCTGCAGAATTCGGTAGTGTCTTATCTCTCGAAAGCGATAGAACTTTATAAGTGATTCGTTAGGGACAGACATTTTTTTTTATTCTGGCGAATACAATTCACGATCGAATTTAATCCGAAAAATTTTCATCAAATTTTTTTTTTCAAAATTATTTTTATTATTTTTATTATGTAAAATATTTTAATTTGTTAAATTAATTTTTTTTTTACGTTTCTCTCATCTCTAATATTGTTCAAGACACGCAACTGGATCGTTTTACGTGAAGCACTCTGTATATACAACGCACGTCGGTCTGTGGCTACATAGGCATCGACTCGTGCATACATACACGCGCGCATATACACACGCACAAGCGCACGCGTATACCGGGTGGCCCGAAAGTGGCGTTGGTCTCGACGGGAGAGCCACTCGATCAATACGCCACGTTGCCTCCTGCGCCTCCACCCCCAGAAACCGTCGGTACACCCCTTCCACGCCGCCCCTGTCTCTTCTCTTTCTCTTTCTCTCTTTCTCTCTTTCTCTCTTCCTCTCTTCCATCCTCTCTTCTATCCACCGGCTACCCCTCTGCACCGTGGCCGACGTGTTCGCCCACCCCCGGGAAGAGGGACGATACGGTGGAAACGGGCTTTCGGCCGGCCGAAGACTCGGGAAGGAAATACTCCGCTCAGCAGAATTTTTCGACACACGCTTCTCGTGGACTATGCAGAAAAAATGGGGAAAAAACGACCCGGTCATTCGCGAGAATCTCTCTGGAAAGTAGCGTTATTCCGCGAAATGCCACAGCCCGATTTTTCGGAAAATCGCGAGAGCATAAATCTTTCCAAATAAAATGTAACGCGATATTCCCGAGGAAATTAATACTTATCGTTGCGCCCGTCGTTGCAAGTCGTCCCGACTGCACCCTCTTGGCCGTAAATGTGTTATTCGTATCGATAAGCGCTATCTCGATCTCGCACTCCCGCATATCTGCACTTATCATGCATCATGGATACGGTTAGCCGCTAAATAGATCGGCTACTCGCGGTGATCCGCGGAAATCCTCTCGGAATTTCGCCGGATTCTCGTGTTATTTTCGATACCGACTTTATTATAAGCTCCGCTCCCGTGTAGCGACGACAGCTTATCGCGTGAAATAGAAACGGATCGAGTCCGTTCCTGGTCAGTTTTCCAGTTTGTCGCTGAGGGTCGGCTCTTCTGCTAGGCATAAACAAGGTTATAGAGTCATTAGGCAGTTATGGACCTGTTTTGTCGGCGAAGACTTACATCGGGGAGAGAAGTCGGCGCGCGTAGGCGTTTTCCTGTCGTGTTTATTTAATCGATTACCGTGGCCGTTGAATTTTACAGTGCCTACTGGGCGAACGGTGCCTCTTATACCCCGCACTCGTAAACTGTTACAGCGGCGATGTTCTATCATCGACATTACGATCCGATCGTTGTTGATCTACCGCGGGGATGTATGAATAGACGTAACGTAAACGTTCGTCCCTGCTCGTCTTTATACAGTGAATATTTTTAACACGCCTTGTATACAATATTAGAAATTAGCGCTAGAAACCTAGAAACTAGAAACATTATCGAATACGTTTGGAAGACAACGATGTGTTTGCTGCTTTCCAAAGGAGTAATAATTACAGAAGGAGATGAAGCGCGAAACGACCTATAATTATCGTATAACGCGATGTTTTATGATCGCTGTAAAGGTCATAAAGCGCGAAAATGTTCGTTTTTTTTCACGCGCTCGTAAAGATCGACGCTATCCGGTTCATTTTGCTGAACGAGGCGAGGCGACCGAGGGGCGAGCGGGACGAAAGGAGAGGGTGGGTGGTCGGGTGGTCTTCAGGATACAGGATACGGCACTGACCATGCGTGCGAAGGGTGTTTCCACCCTCCACGGACGAGGCCGCGGGAGCAGAAGGGGGACAGGGGGGAGAGCACACATTCGGTACACCTGCGCTGTATATTGCGGAAAAGCCGGACTTGCCAGGCAATAAGAATTTCTTTCTTCATCCCTCGCGCGCCTGCCCCCTTCTCCGCGCCCCGTCGACATGCAACCCTTTATTAATACCCCCTCTTTCCCCTCCCTCCCGTTCCTTTCGGCCCGTTTCTTCTTCGCGCTGCGTCTCGTCGGTGAAGCACCACCTTCGACCTTTTTATCCACCGCTTCCACTCTCTCGTACCTCGCATTGTCTCGCAACAATGTGGACTCGGGGTCTAACTAGTTTTGCTGATACGGGCGCATTAGAGCTCCCTCGGACGAAAAAAAGAACGGCGGACACGGCTCTCGTCTCGCGCGCTCGCGGTCCTGTGAACCCTGCACCTGTGTACGCACAAGTTTTGAACCTAAGAGAGTCTATAGAGTCGCGACGGCAAAAACGAGGGAAGGTCTCGGCGACTTCGTGAATCGCGAATAACGAGTTCGTTACACGGAGCGCCGCCGTAGATGGTAGATTGAAGCGAGAACTTCACGACGGAGGGCTTTTACATCGCCGGACTCGCGATTATTCTTAGCTCGAGCGTAGGCGTTTTCGCAATCGGTTCGGTAATTACTCGCCGCGCGCGAGTTTCCTGAGTGATTTAATTCCCGGCGCGGCGGGACCGCGTAGCCGCGGGGTTTCCGACACCGCGCGGAGAACGGAGCGTGCCCCGCGGTTATTAAGCTATTAAAAAGTCTGGTTATCGTTGGCCGCGAGGTATATATGTGCGCGCCAAGCCGAGAGACAAGTCCTCGAGGGCTCCCTGAGCAGGAATGCCACTTCAATAACGAAGCCGAAGCGCAACCGCGGGGAGGGGGCTTAATTTGCCTCGAGACACCGCGCTCGCTCTCTCGTGTACTCTCCTCCGCGTACATATATACACATATATATATATATATATATACCTATGTACCCGCGTACATGTGTACGCGTAAATATGTATATGTATGTACGTATCCTAGCCGGATGCCTTCCATAGTTATACCACCGCGCCTGTCTCTCCCGATGCCGGGCACCGCACTCTCACGTCTCGCCCTCTGTATAAACTAGAGAGCCCGTGAGGTGCATCCGTGTGCGTGCCGTGTACGCCGGGTACATAGCACGCCTAGACCATTTTGCAGCGTTCCTGCCATTCTAACATCCGCGTTTCATTAAAAGATCTCTCGGCCCGACCTCTCGTCTGCGCCGTCCCCCCCGCACGCGCGCGCGCGGCATAACGACTGCACTCGCGTAAGACGGACCTCTGTACACCCGGTGTCTTGCAAGTGAATCCACGTTCCTGCGGTGAACACCGGTCCCTTGGCGATCGTGTCGCGGCATCGCGCGTTTAATACCATAAGACTTCCTCGGATATATAACGTGATGTACAAGAAGTATGGAATAAATTGTAACTACGAGTCATAAAGGTAAATCACGGATTTAAAATGCAACTTAAGAATTATTCATTCGGATTATTTTGCTTCCAAGCGTCTTGCACGCACGGAGAGATCGTATCATGTCATTGTTTCATATCGTGACGATATCTGTCATGACGTTGATTTGATGAATTAAGATAAGCGCCACAATCTCGTTATGCCTTCAAAGCGCGACGTAATATTACAATGGACGTTTCCGTTTACATCTTGCACGTTATTGCGGGCAAGACACGTAATCGAGATCGGGTAATTTAAGATCAATATGTACCGCGCGGACGCAGTGTCGCTATGCAATCGCTTAGAAATTCATTGTGCGATAAAACCGCATGCGAGGACTATTAAACTTGTTGCTCTTCGACTCGGCTATAATGGAAATGAACAATGCTTGGTAATACTTGAGGAACTGTACAGTTAAAGTTGCTAACGTATTGCGTTCTCGGTAGTACTTTAAATACTCTTTCAAATCATATTCATCATTTCTCAAAAGCTATATCACAGGATTTCGAGGATTGAGCCTTTCGACGACTTTGTCAAATGTAAATTTAACAAGACGCCCTTGCTTTTGTAGCCTGTGGGATAAGATGCGTAAGAACACGTGTACTTGGCAGGGGGTTGGCGAACGCGAACGCGGCATAGTTGGTAATGCCGCCGTAAGGGAGTTAAGAGTAATTCTTATCGACCAAGAGCCCGTCCCTTTCGACGTTTACGATGTGTTTTACGCGATCAAAGCGAGCCGTAACAATTATTGGGCGATCTCGCGGCCATAAAATTTTATTCGACCCCCACGGTTACGGAGCGAGCCACCCCGCCGCCAATCACTCTTCGTCGTGAGTTAGACGAACATTTCGTGATCTCTATAGCCCCCAAGCTACAGGTCTTTGTTCCCTTTACGAACTAGAAGGCCCGAGTATTAAATAGTAGTGTCTTTGAATTGATTTAAAGTTGCGACAGAATTTCTATGAAATACAAGATCCACAGGCAAAACTAATATCGCTGATAATTCATCACATTAGATGTTGGCGATTTCATATTAAACGTGTTATTTTTAAAAGCGGTCGAGATTTATATCTCAAGGCAGTTGGGGAACGAGGCGCCGAACATTCTCGGGAAGCATATCTTCGCACTTATTCCATCCAGGCGGCGGAAATCGATGGCCGCTAGCGATCGTTCCGGACACCCGGTACGTCGGGCGCCGCGCATTGTGTACATTTGGCCGCGTTTTCGCGTTGAGTTTTGATTTACGGGGTTGAAGGAGTACGGGCGGCAGGAGGACGGCCACGATGAGCGGGAAGGGGACGAGTGTTCCGGCGGAAGTGGCTGGGAAAAAGGGGAAAAGTAATAGAAGGGAAAGGGGAGGGTGGGTGGCGGTCGAAAGTTGGACGGGCGGAACACGGCGAAGATATGGTCGAGCGAATTCAAGTCGTAAGATGGAGAAATAGAGAAAGGGGAGAGGGGGAGTCGAAAGAGAACAGGGAGGGTGGCGACGTCGATGCTGGAAAAACATCGCGGAGCGTTGCGAGCGAAATACCATAGTTCGCGCGCGGGATCCTTTTTTGGGCGGCGAAAGCACGGAATTGCCGGAGCGCGAAAGAAATCGCCAAAAAGAAGCTCCTCCCTTTCCCGCGAGCAACATAAAGTGGGAGATATACGCGCGAACGAGCGTCGAACTTCGCAAAACATTGTTTTCCACGGGCAGAAAGAGAGTTTCGAGATTCGCCCGACCGAGAAGTCCCGCTCTCGTCGCCTCGGCACCCGGAACTTCCGCGCCGATAAATCCGCGATCAACGGGCGACGTCGTCGAAACGGTGGGTGCGACTAGGAGAATAATTCGTCGGCGTGTTGAATCGGGAGAAAATTTTACTCTTACGAGGATGAGTTTAAATATCATAAAATTGTGTTCAGTCGTTGCTAGGAAATTCTTTTTTGCAATCATTAAAGCTATTTTTACCTCGCAGTCTTATGATCGAGCTCCAGTACTCATAAAAAATTCCGATAGAGGAAATAAAAGGCAAGAAGATTGCACGTTTAGAACATTACACTGCTCGAATTAAGTTCGGGGAACAAGATACATTCGCCGAGATATAAACTCGATTTTGATAACGGATTTTCTGCCGGGCGTTAGATGCGCGTTTATCGCGTGCACGCGCGTACATTTGTTTTTTCTTTCTTCATCTTGACATTCGAAACCGGCACGCGAGTTAGCGTCGCGTCACGTCGTCTCGAACGAGGGAGGACGAGCTTCGAAACACGAGCCTGGCGTCTCGATTTCCTTCGTAAATCAGGAGAGCTCGGTATATATTCTTACGGTAGGGGCGTCGATATCGGATCCCAAGGGGGCATAGACACCGACTTCTTTCTTCCCTCCTTTTCCCTCTCGGAAAACGAGCCCCTACCGCCCGGGATTCACCCTCGAATTAAAAGAGCAGCCATCTCGGCCACCTTCCCTTTTTCCCCTCTCTTCTCGTCCCGCCCCGCCACGGATTAGGGAATGATGGCGTGAGAAAGGAGGCGAGAAGGTGTGGAAAACGGACGTAGGAATGGAATAGAGTTGATATTACGTGAAACGCTGGATCAGCCAAATTAAATACATAATTCGTATGGTAAAGGGAATAAATGATGCATGAGGGAAGAACAAATTGTTATTTCGCATAAATAATTTTAATAATTTTATCTCCTAGTTGCGCGCATATTTCCAATTCGCAAGCTATTAAGTTTAAGAATTGATAGCGCTCCCCTTATCTCACGTTTGTACGCACCGATGCATATCTAAGCGACATTCTCGGTATTCTGACGTTCTTCCACACCTCGTTTCCACGCCCGTGTTAAAATGGCGACAACGTCGTAGAGAAAAGCTGCCCTAATCTCGCGAACGACGCCGGGTGTGCGATAACTCAAGCCATCCTGGCGAGTCTTACGACGGAGTACCAACCGGTGCTCTTAAAATATGCAAGAGAAAGGGAGAGAGAGAGAGAGAGAGAGAGAGAGAGAGAGAGAGCGGGTGGTCGTGATCCGCGCGCGACGAAACACAACCCTCAGGATAATTTAGATTCGTAGAGCGGAGCGAAGCAACAGAGAAGACCAGTGGCAGAACGTCGGCGGTGTGTATTGATCTAAACGGGAACCCGTGAAAGCAATTAAGATAAGGCACGGTAACAAAGGGTTGTCGGCTGCTACCCGCTTTTCGCGATGGAAAACAGCGCGGCGACGGCGGATAGGGGAAAGGACAGACAGGGGATAGATACGATAGCGGATACGTGAAAGAGAAAATACGAGGTCGATTCTCCGCTGGATGTTAAAAGGCGATCGAAAAGCGATGTTTATTAGAAAAGCGGGCGACGACCCAGAATCGAGGATTTTGACTCATGAAATTATAATCCGCTCGTGATACTTAAGTCGTTGGAATTGTTGATACGATGTCGTTCGTACTCATTGACGTGCGAGTTATTTGTTCGTACTCGTTCGCCCGATCTGGATCCGGTTTTATGCAGAATATCTGCGATTCGCCATAATCGGCGGCGTTAGCCTTAATGTTGACATATTATTTTTCAAGATGTCACGGTTTCCTTAATCGTTCGGCCGTTTCACGGCACACGAGTTAGTCGTGCAATTAGCCTGCAAATAGGCCCTCTTCAATGGGGTGTCGTATTAATGTACTTCATTCGCAAACGACCCTCGAGAACGACGAGCGTTACGTTTTAGCAGGCATGAGTTTATATACTGGGTGTCCCATATACAGATAACCGCGCGTCGCGCACGTGTCAATCGTGGAGAGAGGGAAAGGGAAAGCGGGAAAATGTGACGGAGAGACAGAGACGTGGGGAGCAACGAGAGCAAGAGCAAACGGCTCGAGCAGACCGTCTGAGTCGTAAAATGTTAACTGCTAGTAAAACTGAGTTTACGCGCTTGTAAGGACCCCCGCAGGAGGCTGCTGCCATCCCTGGCCCCTCTTCAGCGTGGCAGCACGCAGAGCCGCCCCTTGCACCCCCTAATAGCCAGATTATTGCTCGTAAGCCAACCACCCCCGCTCGACCCGCCGTATGTCCGCTTCCCCCGTAAGCATGAAAATAATTCCGAAAGAACGTTTAATTCGCGCGCTTTCTTGTACTTGGTCGTTGGATACGTAAGGGGACGCGGAACACACCGTAGCAGAATTTACATTATTTCAGAATTTTCAGACATTGTAATACATGTATTACGTATACATTTGATATTCATTTCATTTACAATTCTTAACCTTTTTGATTTCTAATTTTTATTATGATGGGAAAAAGATTTTAAATACAAGAATATTTTCATAAAACATACAATTTTTGTGATAATTGTATAAAACTGTCTATTATTGTGTACTGTAAAATTAATTGTATTATTTTACTGGTTTTTTCAAATATTTTTTCTTTTTTCTTCAAATTATGTTACAAGGTGTAAAAAATAAATGTTCGTTGTACAAAGATTACAAATCAATTAAAAGTGATACAGTTAATCTAAAATAATTAATCTTTTGAGCCGAAAGAATTGAAAATGACACATAATCTTTTCATAGATAAGAATAAAGATAAACCTTTATTTTCACCTTTTAGAATGAGCGCTCGTATCAGCGATCGAAATTGCTTGGCCTTTTAACTTTCAATGGTGCAAGTTCTTCCGCATCGTCGTAAACCGACGTTTTATTCTGCCGCCTTCAGCGAGCGACGCTGTCCGGAGGTTTTTCATTTTTAATTACCCACAACGCCGTGAAAAGTTCCCGGCACTGCACGGAAGTTTTAATGGCTGCGTTGACTGTCGTTAACCCCTTCTTAAGTTGCCCGTGGAAGTGCCGCGGGACGTGCTACGATTTCGAAACTTATTTGACTTCATTTCCGGAGCCCCGTTCGATCTGACCGAACCTTCCTTCATCATGATTCAATTTTAAATGTCATCCATTCGAAACACCACTGAAGAAATAACGGATCAGCATTTGCTCGATCTAAAAATAACAGAATCACTCTCATCTCTCAAAATTAATATTGCAAGTCATACTGTTTTTTTTTCTCTTATAAAAAACATTTTCTGTGAATTATCGCGAAGATAATTAGCTTCAGAATAGTTTTTGTAAAAATTCGGAAATTACGCCATTTATTTACAATCTTGCAATGCCTTCTTTGGAAAAATATTTCCCTGTCGCTTAAAATGGCACGTTTATTTTAGAGAATCTCCCTAGAGTCTTATAGAAGAAACAGAACTCTAGCCCCTCTCTTTTCGACTGACATAATTGTTACACTTCGTATAAATGCATTAGCCCCGCGCATTCGTTTCACGCCTCCGCGAGTCCACGAGAAGTCTCGTTCGTTCCCCTTTCCTTCGCGTCTCCGGGGACTTTTTTCGCGAGACGTGGCGAAAAGTGGTGGACGAGAAAAGTTTTCAGCGAATTCAAGTAGCAACTGCGAATTCAACTCGGGCAACTGCAAACGCGAGTTCATTCATAAAGTCATATTAAGACTAGAGGGATATATAATAACCGACGAAATTATTGCCGTACGAATTTTCGTGAAAATATAAGAAATAATGATGATAAAACATTCACAAAGGAGGATTGATAATAAATGAAATAATGTTGTAATATCAGCTTTCACTTTCAAAGTTCTTACAATACTTTCAGACACTGGCGGATTCTAGGGGGGGGGGGTTTGGGGTTAAAACCCCCCTTCCAAGTTAGAAGAAATCCATTTTATTAGATTAGTTTGAAAAATTTAGATAAAAGAATACATTAAACCACCGACGAGATATCTCGTCGGTGATTAAATACACCGTGACCAAACTGTCCAATGTCCGATATATGATATTCATTATTCAATTAGAGAGTTCGGTTAGAGTCTATAGGAAAGCTCTTGTATGGCATATCGGACGCAATGTGAATCCTTTTGTGATATAATATTTATATATATATATATATATATATGTGTCAATCTGTCTTATACAAGTTGTATCAAAGCTCAAGCCACT